>OZ025885.1:2901850-2934350 GCA_964019415.1 Ianthella basta | reverse complement strand
CTTGCATGCTGCATAGGCCAGCTAGGTGGCACTGGCCCCCTGACCCCTCATAAAACCGCCCCTATATTAACATGAGTGTAAGTGATCGTATACGAACTGTGACAGTGGAGTGTGCTTGCACTCTTCCTTATATAAGACTATATATAGATCGTATGGTGATTGCACAATCACGTAGTAAAGGATAGGGCTAAAAAGTATGTTATATGCCATAATAACTCCAAAATCAGGTTCGTTATCATATTATACCTAGCATGTCACTATGCAACATACAGTGATTGATGGAACAGAAGGAGCAGAAAACTCGGAGGCTCTTTCTCTCCCTCAAGCGCTCGTCATCAGAGCGATTTCAGGCTGTTGCATCTGAAGAGATAAGTTGATCAAAGCTTCGTGGCGTGTATGGCTCTCCACTCGCCTTTCTCGCTTCCATTACGAAAATGCGAAGCCAGTGACAGCGCGTTACTTGTCCTCTGTCAGCAAAATATCGCGTGGGAACTGGGATTCGCTATGTCTGGAATTGTAGAAATCCCTCCATTCCTCGGGTCCTAACTGCCCAATCAGTTCAGCGCTGCATGTTATCAGGAATGTAGGGTTCCTTCGATCGACTTATCTCTTCTTATGGAACAGCTATGGATTCGCTATGTCTGGAATTGTAGAAATCCCTCCATTCCTCGGGTCCTAACTGCCCAATCAGTTCAGCGCTGCATGTTATCAGGAATGTAGGGTTCCTTCGATCGACTTATCTCTTCTTATGGAACAGCCTGAAATCGCCCTGATGACGAGCGCTTGAGAAAGAGCCTCCGAGTTTTCTGCTCGTTCAGTTCCATCGCAGACCACAAATGCGACATGAAATTGGCGCCAGAATCTACTGCGCATGCGCAGATTAGGCTGCTAGGGTGACGTCTACCTATGCCTTTACAGCGGATTTGGGCAATCTTGCAACAGGTTCCAAATCCTTGGGCAGTCGTTACCTAGGATACGGACTGTGTGACATCATAGTTGTGTACAATTTTGGTTCGTAACCTAGGTAACGACTACCCACAGTTTGGGAACCTGTTGCAAGATTGCCTAAATTGGCTGTAATAAGGAATGCAAATGGAGTCAGCTGCTACTTGCCGGGCAGTCGAATTGAGCCTTCGCGCTGGCTTCAGAAAGACCATACGATATAACGTAAAACGTATGGTAAGGAGGTTGATTGCGGAAAATATCAACCCTCGGGCTGTATATCAACCTCCGCCCTTCGCGCCTCGGTTGATATAAGCGCCCTCGGCTCGATATTTTCCGCAATCAACCTCCTTACCATACGTTATATATTACATAGCAACAATTTACTTTTCCGTTGGCATACAGGCAGTGCTGCTGCATTAATTAGCCTCTGCTGATTATTAATATGTTGATTGGACTAACGCTTTAGTTACTGTAGACGTAAATAAAGATCACTTATAATCTCATTTACTCATCAGATACTTATTTTCCTCGTGTGTGTCCAGAAAATGCAATATTCATGTAATATATAGCTGTATTGCTAAAAACATTCCCATTCCTCAACCTGAGATCTAGATTTGTCTTCAAAGCCATGCAGTGGTGGAAGAAATTTCAAATCAGGCAACATTACACTGCCTTAAGCTTTATGATTAACTAAGCTTGCATACTGGGACTTTGTTTGATGCTGTAATTAATAGAAATCCAAAACCTGCACGTAAGTAGTGCGACAGTCACAATCGCTAAGCACAGCTTGGTGATTCTATACTTAGTGATTGGTTCACTAGACTGCAGGTCAAATGGCTTACGGATATTAGTTATTATTTTGTAACACCATGGGGAGTTCTTGTACTAACAAAGGAGTGACCAATTTGTGGCTTGTCACTACACATTTGTCTAGTGTCCAAGACTATACACAGATACAAACCATCCCAGACAATAACGAACAGCAACGAAATTGGCGCATGTGCAATAATTATAGCTAACGCAATCTCAATGTGAGTAGGAGGGGCTAAAGTGAGCTGTTTTGTTTGCTTTCATTCTTGCAGAGGTATATAGCTGTGGGTGAGAGTTCTTTTGAACTGTGCAGTTGTTATCCATGCAGAAACATCGGATAGTTTTAGTCATGCAGAAGAGACATTTGCTGCTAACTAATTCATCACGTTTTCATGTTATGGCAGGGAAGCCTGCAATGTATGGGTATAGGTCTACATAACTTGATAGAATCAAGGCAATAGGAGAAATGAATTCAAAGTTATGTGGCCATTCAGATATAACCCCCTAGTTATAGCCTCTCCCACTATATACGTACAGTACCTTAACACCGATTTATAGCAGCAACATCAGGTTGCTACGGAGCTCGAGTCAACTTGTTTACATGCCATTCATGTTTGCACCTCAATGGATTGTTATATGACATCACTAAAGTGCCCCAGCTACAGAGAGCTATAATAGATATAACTATAGATTATAGTTAATCAATATAGTCATGCATGCTAAACCTCTTCCCATGAATATCTTTGGGGCTCTATAGTTTATCACACATACACCCATGTGTGACCCCTCACAATAATTATGTTAAATAGTCTAGAATATTTATGCAATGGCTCTTGTTCAGTTTTTCTACAAAATTAACTTAGCAAATCTAATCATCATACCAGCCCATGTGACACTGTATATATGCAGCTTCAAAATGGTTGCTGTAAATATAATAGTCTTATCTTTTTGGGCAGTGACTGAGTTGTACACCACAAGATGTGCATGCACAACGAACTGGTTGCAGCTAATGTTTCCAGCAGTGCACACGTACATGATGGGGCTTGGTTTCTCTTGCAATCACATCAGAAATTGCATACAACACTAAGTGTTCAGCTGCTACAAAGTGCTGTGAAAAACAGAGCATTCAGCTAGCTACATACAATGTCTACAGTGCATGGCTATCGCTATGGGCCTAGCTTGAGAGTGCTTTTATGCACTCTTTCTGCACTTAGTGCTTCAGCAAGTGTCTATTCCCGGGCCATGCTGTACCCCCCTGCAGCCACCTCCTGGGACTCCTGTACGAAGCTGCAGAACCAGCAGAACCAGATGCAGCAAAGGTCCTCGCAGCAGTTCCCCTAAGATGGAAATAGAATTGGGCATAATGGACAAGAGAGGAAAGGATCTGTTTCAGTTCAATTCAGTACATTCAGTGCCAAACAACTCATTAGCGGTTTGTTGTTACGGTAATTTAACTATGTCCTTGCAAAAAGTACCCACTGACACACACACACACAGGAATTTGGGGTGTGTACCACACTATAATACTAAGTCCTGAAGTGTGCACGAGCATGCATAGTATTCCTACACAGTGCCTACTAGCAACACCTGCTAGTACACACTGCATGTGTATGAACGAATTCAAGCACGCATGCACACACGCATGCACGAACTCAGTTCTTCTTCGATATGCCTTGTCCAATCACAGATGTAGGACAGATCCCAGGTCCAAAGGCCCAGGACCTGTTTGCACCCAGTCCCTTGTGGGTGAGAACGTAAGTGTCGTGTCAGACATTCCCTGGACTGGGCAACTGTTGGGTGCCTGGCCGTTGATGGCCATCCACACCTCAGCCAAGCCAGGCCCAGGGGGTGTAGTGGAAGGCGGTTGAAGATGGCCGAAGACCACAGGATGTGGTTAGCCGGAGCTGCGATTGTCAAACTCTGTTTCCAAAGCTAGCTGTGAGGTACACTTTCTGATGATGTGAAAACCATGCCATGTGCACTTCCACTCCATTAGCTATCGGGAACACTATCCAGCAAAAGCAGATGAGCCAGCTCTGTGTGAAACAGCAAGATTCTCTGCAGCTGGCCTCATTTGTGACAATACGGTCTCTTGAGTCGCAATTTTGATGATGACACACACACACACACACACACACACACACACACACACACACACACACACACACACACACACACACACACACACACACACACACACACACACACAAACACAAACACATACAAGTACAACTAACAGCAATGCCCCTTTGTGTCCTGATCTTTCCACGATTGATACAGCGGCAGATAAAGGGGAAGCATAGATAGCAGAGGCAACAGAGGCAGCAACTGTCTCCAACAGCCTCGGCGTTCTTGCCAAACTGGTAGCATGGACAAAAGTATGCCAAGAGGCCTGTGACAGATGGAGAATGAGACAGTTACTAAATTAGTACACACTAGGTATAATGTTACAGGCATTGTGTGGTAGGAATGAATGTATTGATGCCAGTGAGAGAGCTGATGATGGCTTATGGAAAGAGCGGAATTGGCATATGTGCATGCATTAGAATAGAGACGGTTGGGCGTTTGTAAGAAAGGGCACGGAGTTAATCGATTCAGCCGGCTGGGAGGGACTGCGTAGCTACACGGTAGGGAGTCATCCGAGCACCACAGGCGTCCTAGGGTCTATGCGTTAGTTGGGTGCGCACTTGTACTTACAGTGTATTCGCAGTTGTAGTGAGCCGGGTATAGCACCTGCTGTGCGTGTAAAAGCAGGTCAGCGACGGCTACGTAGTTCGCTAAAGCGGTAAACGGAAAACCGGAAAAGCTGTCATGAAAGTAGACAGAATCGAATATCCCCACCACTTTACACGGCTAGTGTATTAGTATATGGAGACAGTCGCAACAATCTTAGCTTCTTAGGAGCTTAAAAGTACTAGTAGCATTCCCCTAACATCTCCATTTGCCGTCTACCGCCTACGCATCGCGAGAGTCTGATGCTGAATACGCAGTTAGGTATCTATTCAATCTAGGACGACACTTACATATTCCACAGTCGTTGAAGCAGCCACAGATTCCGTTACTCCAGCCACTCATTTTCGCGCTTTCTCTTCCTGACCGTCGGCTTACTTTCCTCGAAGGACACGCGGTTACGAGAAGTTCCCCGGAATAGGGGTGGCCTACTTCCGGTTTTCTGTCACGTGTTAGTCACGCGCCAGTGTCTCCTAGTACGAAGATGAATACCATATCTGTGCTGGGTGCACTCTTCGGTGTGTCTGGACTGTACGCCTGTTACTACTTCTTCCGTGTGGTGAAGACGCCCACAGTAAGATGAACGACATGGAATGCTTGGAGCAGTAGCTTTTACGCTGTTGCAGTGCTGGCACAGAACATTTAATATGTCACCACATCACACCCAGTTATAATTATATTTGTGTACTTTTGTAGCTAGCAAGCCAGTCATTGGCTAAGCAGTCCTTACCACAAGCTACTGCTACATGAATAAGATTTTATTGTGGCCTCTGTAGACTCTACATGGTGACATAGATGCCCAGCTGATACCATCACAGTAGGAGTAGCTACGTACATGTTATTCGTTGTCTTTTTCAATACAGTGTTGATTGGTACAGCTGATTTCAGAATGGTTGAACAAAAGGCAAATGGCGATACTGGACAATAGGAGTGGCGTAATGGCAAGCAGTTACACTAATAGTGACATCACTTCATTTGGCTGTTCTGCCATTTGTCATTTTGGCCAACCATTCTGATATCGGCTGTACAGAGGATTGCATAGTTGTTGTCCTCAAGTTGACATTGGACTTATGTCTCAGCACACAAGCCATGCTCCCCAACAGGATGTACCATGCTCCTCCCATTAGCTAATGTACAGGTAATGAAGCATCAACATCCTGTTGGGGCATGGCTTGGCTGAGCCCTAAGTCCAGTGTCAATGTGCAGGCAACCATTACGCAATCCTCTGTACATATTCCTGTGCACTTTTGCTCTATTCAGATGTACTCCCACCCAAAGAGTAGTTTGGCTGCATTGCTGAAAAGAGACTGTTCCATTTTGAATGAGTCGTATTGGCCCACCCCATGGGCCTTCAACTCTCACCTTACCACCATCCTGAGGTCATCTCTGCAACGGGATGCCCCAGTGCAATACAAAAGGTTGGCCTGTAACACTATACATGCACAATCATGTGTGTATAGTGACTTGTAATTATGTATCTGTGTAATTGTAGGGGGGAGGGGGGGGGGGGGGGGCAATGGGCATGATGCATGCAAAGTATACATAAATAGGGGCACCATGTGTTGCTATAGTGTATACTTATATGATTTCTACTTTGTTGACCGTGTGATTATAATGGAAGAAAGATACCAAATTTTGGGATTAAAAGAAGTAGTTTCGTGATTACTGTTGCAGAAAACTAGACATTCTTTATTCTTCATTCCTCCTCTTTCTACTCATCTGTCTCACTTACCCAACACTCCGTCTCCACCAGAGAGCTTGTTGTGCTGAAGGATGGTGGAGAGATTGCCCTTGATTGGGAGGACATCGCCCAGACCAGTTTTGACCACCCATCTACCCCAGTTCTGCTCATCATGCCAGGGCTTACAGGTACAAGAGGTGCCATTATGCTAAATTGCCCTTCACTGTATTAATATTGCAAGAATGCATGTAGTTGCACCAAGTGTGAGACTATATACCAAGACCTGCTGTGGTATTGCTTGCTAGACCACCCCAGTAAGTGCCCAGAGGTGCTTATTGGGTAGTCAGTCTAGCCATGATTTAGTGCAGCGAGGCTGAAGACATGAAGTGGTGAGTATTCACAAGCCCAACAGTGTGTTCACCACTGTAGTGGCCACTTGTTTTCCTTCACCGCTGATAGCATAATCGATCGAAGTTCTCAACTGTGACCAGGCAGTGGTTGTTCAACCTGGTTTCATGCTCCAGACCACATTCTGTTTAAGTGTGTGCTTGCTATGCAATGGCTACTCAACAATTCACAGTGTCAGTAGTATGCAGGGCAATACCATTAACACTCATCTTCAAGGACTGTATATTGCATATGCCACAATACTGCAATTCCAAGGTGGAATGTGACCACTTTGTCTTGTACTCGGGGGTGCAGTTATCATGTGACCAGTCGCAGAATGAGCTGCATTCTAGTTTGCACAAACGTACTAGAGGTCATGCCTCATGCGGTTGTGCACTTCCTAGACAATCTCATTCATGCAATGACAATACAGCAGATTTATGCAACCTTGCAACAGTTCCCACACCATGGTCAGTCATTACCAAGGAGACGGACTGGTACTGTGTCACCCTGTTAGTATCCTAGGTAACGACTACCCAGGTATGGGAACTGCTGTGAGGTTGCATAAATCCACTGTAGCAAAGGCTGCTGCTACGTACACTTGTCAATATAGGCAGAGATTACATCATCGTATGTGTATTTGTAAACCACAGTTCAGGTCAACCTATATCATACCATGGAAGCTACTGGTACAGCATTGTGTATATGCCGGTGAATGACATTTGACTCATGACTTACCCCTGAACTTGGCCTCACTTTTGGTGCAAATTACATGGCTTCAAGTGCCAAGTGAGGTTGAAGTTCAGAGATTAGTTGTGACTAGAATGACGTACATTTGCAGCAGCCGTTAGTACTTTTTAACCTGATGTTGACAGGACTTGCGTGTTTGTCTCTTAAGCAGATCTACACATGCTCAAGAGTTACATGTTCATCACGTTAGCAGTCACCACATCCTGTGGATCGAGAAGTATCCACAAACAATACTAGTTTACTGTTATCACTTTGGTACGTAGTTGTATTGCGAGAGTGTTTCTTGCATAACTGTGTTGTTTTGTGTTACTTTCATACAGCCAATTTCAGAACGGTTGTCGAAAAGGCAAATGGCAAACGGCGTGACGTCATAGCAAAAGGCAATACTGTACAATAGGAGTGACGTAATGGCAAGTGTGTAATAGTGACATCATGCCATTTGGTCGTTCTGCCATTTGCCATTTTGGCCAACTGTTCTGAAATCGACTGTACCACACATCACTCCTTTATGTGTGGATATTGCTTGTGTTTTCTCTCCTTTACTATATGTGCTGCATTCTGCCTGTGGTGAGCGCACTAACTGTAGCTGTGTCTTGCATTCAATCCTGTATGATTCATTACAGTCTCATGTAGTTGTGTTGGAAACCGTCTTGTACGTAGTAACTTTATGCTCAACGGTGGTTTGTTTGTTTGGCAGTTTCTTTTTCTGTTTGTTTAACAGTTTCTTCTTCTCTTCTGCATACGTATGCGCCAAGTTAAAGTGTGGCCTGTGTTGAACCTGTTAAGGAAATGGGGACATAGACTTACAGCAGTTGATGTGTGTGTGTGTGTTGTGTGTGTGTGTGTGTGTGTATGTTGTATCCAATGTGTCACACCAACGCTGTGCATTCCAGTGTAGGGGTGCATTTAGCGAGTGTAGGGGTTGCATTTAGCGGGTGTCAGGTAACATAGTATTGCCCCCTCTCCTATTAATACTTGGAGCCTCAGTTCACCCCCACCCCCCCGATGAAGAATTTTCTAAATACAGCACTGCAGTGTGTCTATATATCTCCTACAAAGGAGTCAGAGCTTTGACTCATTCATTCATTCACAATCTCTCACAGATTGCACCTTTCACTGTATCAATTGTACCAGTTAGTGCCCCTTTGATTGTTGGTGTGTGCTGCGTGTACTAACCATGCACCCTGACATCCCCTTTGTGCGATGCTGGAAGTAGAGAAGTTTGAGACTTGTGGCTATACTGTAATACTATGTACACTGCCTTTGACCTTTGAGTCTCTTTCTCTCCACTTTTAAACATAGGAAACTCTGGCCACAACTACCTCACTCACCTGGTACAGGATGGTGTCATACAGCGGTACCGCCCTGTGGTCTTCAACCAGAGGGGATTTAGCGGACTGCAGTCAAAGGTACATGACACACTGTAGCAGTGTGTGACAGGTATGTGCACAGACTCTTTTGACCTTCATTTGTTTTGTGTGCACCACTTTGCTGCTGTATTGTTGTCACTGTACAGTACATCTCGTGTGTCATGCAGTGCAATATATACATAGCATTTTATGTTGTACTGTAGTTAGTTACGTATTGCCCTACAACGAGGACTGTATGCAGGATACAAACAATTATTGAGGTAGTTTTGGGGTAATATATTTGTAATAGCATTCAGTCCAAGTAAGTGGCAGTAAATACGTATTTTCCTTCCCTTCTCTCCCCTTCCTTTCCTTCCTCCCCTCCCTCTTCCCTCCCTCCCATCCTCCTTCCTTCTCTTCCCCTCTCCTCCCCTCCCTCCCCTTACTCCTCTTATTCCCCTTCCTCCCCTTTCTCCCCTTCATCCCATCCCTCCCCTCCCTCCCCTCCCCCTTCCTTCCCTCCCCTCCCCTCCCTCCCCTTACTCCTCTTATTCCCCTTCCTCCCCTTCATCCCATCCCTCCCCTCCCTCCCCCCCTTCCTTCCCTCCCCTCCCCTCCCTCCCCTTCCTCCCCTCCCCCCCTTCCCTCCCTCCCTTCACCCTTCCCTCCTTCCACTCTCTCCATTCCCTCCCCTCTCCTCCCTCCCCCCTTCCCTCTCTCCCCTCTTTCCTTCCCTTCCCCTTCCTCTCCTCCCTCCCCCCCTCCCCTTCCTTCCCTCCCTCCCTTTCCTCCCCTCCCTCCCCTTCACTCCCCTCCCCTCTGTCACCTTCTTGTCCATTAGAAGATGAAGGTGTACACTGTCACGTGGACCCATGACTTGAGGGAGGTAGTAGACCACATCAAGGGTCGCTTCCCTGAGGCACCCATTGTAGGAGTGGGCGTGTCTATGGGAGGGTAAGAGGATTTGACTCCTTAGTGGTGGTTTTGCAGAGAGTGCAATATATGGGCTGTGGTTGGTGCATGCAGCTGCTCTGTTAGGTGTCCTGTTACTGTAATTATATAGGGGTATTGTGTAAGGCTATTATACAAGGGGTAATGTATAGTTTACACTAGCGAATGGAACAGTTCTGGACCAGCTACCTGACATGGAACAGTTCGCATTAGAACCATTCAATGCCTGTTTGCACTGCGGAAAGAACTGTTCAGAACCATTCCACCTTGTAGTGTAAACGGTCTGTAAGGGTGGACTACTGTGTTGTTTGGATGCCCAACTGAGGCAGGGAGTGTGCGTGGTCATTGTACTCTACCTTGGGTGCACTCAAGATAACTAGCTATCTATTGTGTTTACATCTCCTTTAGTGGCATCCTCACCAAATACATTCATGACTCTCAAGACAACGACTTCCAGTGCGTCATCACGTTCTGTGCTGGCTTTGATATGGCAGTCTGCAACGATTCCCTGAAGCGTTTTCCAAGTAGCTTCCTCTACAACCAATACCTTGGTAGTCAGCTGAAGAAATTGGCACAAAGGTGAAGTGCGTCACACATTCAGTGCAATGCTGGGATGACTCTCTTAGTGTTATTAGCCTACATGGACAGTAGCTCATCTATGACCATGAAAGTGCTATTGTGTATTGAAGAATATCTGATTGTGTACATGTAAAAGGTAAATGCAGCCCAAGAGGTGTCTGTGGGATTTAAAGCACGAAGCTCAAGGGTGCGAAGCGCCCGAGTGCCGAGTGGTCTAAATTCTCACAGACACCGATTGGTGACATTTAAGTAATAATTTATAGATCCAAAACTGTTCTCTAATCCAATCAAAATCGTCTTCCCTACCTCCTCTTTATGATGTCTGTGTCACTGGCAACCGACGACGATGTGGACACCCAATAGAAGAACTCTCTGGCACCCGTGAACCTTCTCGTTACACTCCTTCGCCATCTGCCCTTAATCCTACTTCGTAGGGAGGCCATTTGACGAGAAATGAAGGAATAGTTTGCAGCAACAAGCGCATATATATTACAGCAGGTACAAAATGGCTGTGATGATGTCATATAAACTTCACGCGCACTCTGTCCACAATGTATGCCTGGGATTTATTGTCACGTGTACTCTGCTCGCCACGTACGTCTATGGGATTTAGAATCACACGAGCAATCACACGAAGCAATTGGAATGCTTCTCTGAGATTTAGAAGCATCGTTTAGATGCACGTTACCATGGCAGCAAGATCTATGTATGAACGAACTTATTGGTGATGCACCATGTGTGACATGGCTATATACATACGTACATACAGGTATGTACATGTATTGCTTGTTCTGTGTGCGCAGACATGCAGATGTCTTTTGTAGTGAATTGGAAGGATTTACTGTCAACTTAATCGATGAAGTAAGTACATCATAACTTGTTTGCGTGTATGTGTGTCTATGATTCACATGCACACACCAATACAGTATACTTGTAGCTATAGCTATACATAATTATATGCTCATTGCATCATTGCAGTATATTGTGATTGGCTGTGTTGTGGCTGCCTTGTATTGACACTGTGGGGTTCACTACGGCAGTAGGTGGAGATTGTACTGAGCAGAACATGTAGTCCTCCCACTCCTGCATTTCCCACTGATTGTATGAAGTATGCTTCAACCCGATTGAAGGTTGATGGTCACTGTGAACCTTGGCATATCTCAGGAATATCCATTTACATAATGAATGTTTTTTTAATGGTATTGCTCCTTATCTTAATGCATTGTACAGATAAACATTATTGAAGACTTTGATAGACTGATTACCATCAGGATTCATGGCTACCCTTCATTGGAGGACTATCACCATGATGCTAGCAATGGGCCTCGTTTGCCACACATCAGGACCCCTCTCATAGCCATCAATTCAGGAGATGACCCCTTTGTACCAGCAGCAGGTGAGTTGTGCATGGGACAAGTCTATGTACCCAACCCACTTCCTGTCATTTTATTTGATGTCATCAGGTTGGGCAAGAAGGGTCTGGTCAACAGCCTATACCAGTTTCATTCTGTGTGACTGGAATTTGGTGGCTCAATAGTATGCAGTTGCTGTGGAAATGTATTATTCACACTGTGTCATTGGTTTTAACCAGGAGCAGTGGGGAAACAGTTTGATCTCTTTTATCCCAACCCATGATTTCTGCTGATGTCTTTCATCTATTGTGAGGCTCTTGTTGTTGTGATGCTCAATTGTGTACTGTCTGTTCATGTGGGTGTACTGGCTTTCTTAACCCAGCAATATATCCATCCGTGTGTTCATCTGTTGTACCCTGTGATGATTGTCCATTGTGTCATGGATTTGTGTCCTCTCTACTCCTCTCATTATGGCCATGTGCTCATGGCCCACTTCTACCCTTCTCCTCCTCATGCAGACCTGCCAATTGCCCAGTTCCAGTCTAACCCACAAACGGTGCTTATCGTGCCTCAAAGAGGTGGCCATTTTGGATTCATTGAGGGTCTTTTCCCCTTCGGGCCCACCTGGATGGACAGGATACTCAGACAGTGCCTGAAGGCACTCAGGGACTCGAGGAATCTATGAATATCATCTGTTCACTGAGTATACTTCTCTGTATGATCAATCAAATTTCAATTCAATTCAATTGTTGCAATTAATGTTTTAATTTGAAACTTGTATTATAATGTACAAATATTATTATACAGCCATGCAATATTTTTACCAATTCAACTGCAATTAAACTTCTTTATATACATAATTATTTTATATTTCTCTATTGGCTATATTGCTAATAAGTATGCACTATATTGAGTTCACAAAGCACCGTCGTATGTCCTCAATGTGCATACATGAGCATATGGATTACATGATGCATAGGATATGGTGATGTAAGGTATGATAGTAATTACTGTGCGCATGCAGCTACATATAAACGTATAATACACGGTAATGCTATTTCATATGAATAGCTAGCTACACATGATTGACATGTATAATTTAATAGTGTCAATGCACATTTAGAATGTTGAAGCAGACTATATAATTACAACTACTGCGTGAGGCCAATATTGAGCTGCCCATATTCATTTTGAAATTGGCTTGCAACACATCAATCACAGTATTGAGCAAATTATGCGTAATGACATGCATGTAGCTAGCTTTATTTAAATTTGGAGACGTCAATAGGCTTAAAATCCAAAGATTGTGTTCCATCTGCTGTGTAGAAGTCTCCTACCACGCTTCCTCGCTATCCTACCAATGCTATAGCTAGTCTGGCGCTAGACCCAGCTTCGATCTCAGTGTCCTCTTCCACCCCCGCGCGATAATACAGGAAGAGGCCCGCGCCAGACTTCACCAATACCAACGTTGACATTGCGCAATAAAGATGGCTGCAAGTTGGAGGTTTGAGGATTTGCAGCGATTCTTGGACGCTGTTCTAGTGTTTGAGGTATCTTGGTTCACTCTCTTCGTGGCATTTACATCGGCCCACCTTCTTTATTACTACTTCTTCGTTGTTCACAGACCCAAGGTGCGCGAAATGAGGTATAACAGTCGGTATACCTAACAGTCCTTGGCCGAGCGCTGTGTTGAGTGCTAGACTTGGTCGTTGGCCAGTCCGTAAGCATGGCTTTGGGGGATTAGTCGGTTCATCCCTTTTCTCTCGATGTGTTAAAGTTCACTAGTGCTCCCTTTACTATAACTGTCTACATCTTGTAGAGAGTCGAGTCAGATAGTTGGGACATGTACATGTACATCCACGTTTAAATGGACTGTAGCTACGTATATGTGTTCGGCCCCTGTACGTAGTAGTGGCGGTACACGTTTGTTCCACTATGTGCTGTCTATAGTTTCATAATTGTGATGGATTTGTGTACTTTGAGCATGCTTTGAGATGACTCTCACTAACCTTTGCTTGCTGCCTGAGATGTAGCTATGTATATGTATTAACCTCTGCAGGTGATATCCCCCAAGGAAGGTCCACTGTTCAATGCTCTTAAAGAACACTGTCCTATACTCTTTGAGAGCTACTGGCCCACCCTGTGGGGCTACAACAGACACATCACCAGCATATTCAGGGCCAAGTTCCAGAGAGGCGTAGATGTCAACTACATAAGGTGTTGTTACATATACTGTTATCAGTGTGCCCTGTGTGCATATATGCAAAGGATCCTCAGTGCCTTATATAGTATAGACATGCATTACACCAACTGATTGGCAATATTAACTGAATCAAGAATTGAAAGCCAACGTTCGGAACTAGACATGGTGAGGAAAGAGGGGGAAGGGAAAAGTAGCAGTGAACCGGACCAGCACCGGCAACCTCCAGATCTTTAGCCTTCCCCCTTCTTTCCTTACCATGTGCAGTTCCGAATGTTGTCTTTCATTCATGTCACCATGGTACATAGACCATCTCAATAACGAATCAAGGATTGTTTCAATAGCTGTACAGCTGTCTATATGACGGTGCCACCGATGATGGTTACTGTGTGTCAGTTTCTGTTCAAAGCCAATGGAAATGCTTTTCATAGGCCATGGCTTAGCTATTACATATGCTGTAGCGATTAGTTGAGACAGATGCTACTAGTACTGGTTAAAGATTTGCCTGTGAAAGCTTTGATGTAAATGACCTATTTACATAAAGTGACAACCCTTGTACGGACATGCACCTACTTGGGTCTTGAAGATTTAGAGATGGTTCATATGTGTTCCAAGGAAGAAATTAGCTATCTCTCTCTGTGTGTGTGTGTGTGTGTGTGTGTGTGTGTGTGTGTGTGTGTGTGTGTGTGTGTGTGTGTGTGTGTGTGTGTGTGTGTTTGTGTAGATAGCGTACTGATCTTGTTGTGTTGAAGTGCAGCATACCATTCTCCATCTGTATGTGCACGGATGCACCTACTTCCTATTCATTAGTGAATTGTGTTCATGCTTGAATCAGCCAACTATGGAAGCCATTTCTTTCATGTCTTCTTAACCCTCTTACATCATCCCTTTGAAGCCTGTTGAAGCTGTGTGGTCTGAAGTACATGTATAAGAACTCGGAAGCCCCTAACACTATTACAGTGGAACCTGTCTAAAGATGGTCATTGTGCTAGGCAGCCACCTCTTCAAAACAGCCACCCTCCCTGGCCCCAAGTAGCACTAAAGCATTGCAATCTAGCTCTGTAGAGTTGCCACCTCTCTATAAAGGACAGTTAGAACTGACCCACAGGTGGCTGTCTTAGACAGGTTTCACCAGACTCGCTAAATTCTCTAAAACTAGTACGTACTGCCAAAATTAGTAGCTTTAAGGTAGTTTGAATTTGCATTGCCTTCATGTATGTACTGATTGGCACTTCTTTTCATTCCCCAAGGGACATGGTAACCCTCCATGACGGAGGAGAAGTGGCCCTTGACTGGGCTAGTCTGCCAAGTGATGGCAGTCACTCTGACTGGCCTGTTTTACTGATCATGCCAGGACTTACAGGTAAGGGATTAGTGGAAGTTGTACATTGATCTCATTTGCTGACATTGTGTAGGGGGAAGGGAAACAGACTGGCTTTCAAAGTTTACATATACGTGGTGTGTTCATAAGCTGTTGACTAACTGGGTAGGCTGTGATTATGCTTCTCCCCCCTTCTCTCTCTCTCATGCACACACAAACACACACACACACTATTACACACGCACTCTTTTTCTCCCTCTTAAGGTGACTCCACACACAACTATATCCTTCACTTTGTAACAGATGGGATGGAGCAACATCTTAGACCAGTTGTATTCAACCAGAGAGGAAATGGGGGAATACCAATGAAGGTGACACACACACACACACGCACGCACGCACGCACACACACACACACACACACACACACACACACACACACACACACACACACACACACACAGCACCCATGCACCCACTCAACACACGTGCACAAACACATTATGGCCAGCATATGTGAGAGTCATAGAGGTGTACTTACAACTTACTACCATGCAGGCTGTATTGCATGGTGTAGACTTGTGTATCAAGATAAGTAGATACATGTAACTAGTTGCAGATGTAGAATTGCTTCAAACTTCCACTTACTGTTAAAAGGTGCACTTGTAAGTACAGTGGAACCTGTCTAAGATGGTCGCTGTTTAAGGCAGCCACCTGTCTAAAACAGCCAGCCTCCCTGGCTCCTTCTGTAGAGCAGCCACCTCTTTATAAAGATCAGCTAGAACTGGTCCACAGGTGGCTGTCTTAGACAGGTTTCACAGTATATTACAGTATACAGCAACCTTAAGCACAGTGATACCAAACATGTACCCTCTCACAAGGTTTGTCTCCTCTTCCTCTCATCAGACCCCCAGGACATACTGTGCTACGGACACGCAAGATTTAAGGGATGTTGTAGCACACATTCACAAGAAGTTGCCCTCTGTACCAATTTTGGCTGTTGGAGTATCTCTTGGAGGGTAAGACAGACACTAGTCTAGGTGGGGGGCCAGTGGCTGGACTAAATACACATGGATACAGTGTACACCTGTACCCTGTACATCACACAGCATATGTGCACACATGTAACATACACAAATATCCGCATACACATGCACATACATACACATAATGTGTTCACATACACACACTTACATGCACACACCTTGAATCTTCTTCCCTGCGTGATGATTGCAGTGCACGTTTGCAAATGTAAATGACTATTATATTCCTACACAACGCGCACATGCACACGCACACACACACACACACACACGCACACACAACTGTACACAGACATACCTGGTTATTATAACCCTCACATTAACCTGGTTATTATGATACCCACCCTTAGTCACATTAAGCTGGTTATTATAACCCCCACCTATAGTCACATTAACCCTGCCCTAGTCTTTTTTCAGCGTTTTAGAATTTAATTAGCATGCTTAAATCACATCATACACTGTCACTTTCACTGCTAAAGCCCGCCTTTTTATTATGTCATACTGTATTAAGCGAGCGTCACATCTCTCTTTGTATTGTGCCACTGGTGATGACAGCTGCATACCTGTTGAAACGTTTGGCATTGAATTATCATGTTCCATGACAGGCTAGTGAAGTTTGTCGTTGTGTTAACATGCTATCTTGTCTCATTCTGATCTTATATAATAGGGTTATCCTCACAAAGTATCTCCATGACTACGGAAAGGGGTGTGGCATTGTGGGCGTGATCATAATATCCACTGTCTTTGACCCAAGGGCTGCTCGGTCCTCCATAAACTCTTTCCTGAATAAGCAGCTCTATGGCCGCTTCATGACAGAGAAGCTGAAGACCTTAATGCTTAGGTATGTGTGTTTGTGTGTGCATGCGTGAGCTGTCATCTGTACACACATTAGTTGCTTGATATTAACTACACTGCTGTACTGTACATCTTTCTATAATGCACTGATTGCAATTCTCTCTTTGCATGTTTGTGTGTTTATTCATTTCTTGTACAAACCTTTGCCGCTGGAAGGATTGCCTAGAAAATTGCCATGTCAGCTAAGGGAATGTGGAGGCATGTTCTTAGAGGATTGGCATACATCTAGCTGTCCTGCCGATAAAGAATGCACCTCCATTTTGTCTCTGCACTAAATTGACAAGAATTTCTTATAGTTTTAAGCTGTTTCTTGATGTTTTGTGTTAAATCCTACCTGGAAATCTGATCCCTATGGCATGTTGTATGCTGCAGACAGCTTCGCACATACATATATACAGTATATACAGTGCAAGTGGTAAATTGACACCATAGTTAGCAGGCTAGCTTGTGCATTTACACACCATTACTTTTTAATGTGTTATACTCTGATCTAGAGACACACAGACATATGCACAGACAGACACTAATAATCATAATGAGCCAATTCTTAAATGCTGACATGATCACTCCATTGAATTCACTATTTGCAGGCAGAAGGATGTGTTTGCTGGACAAGAACTGAACATCACTATGGACTCAATTCGTCAGGTAATTGATACTACTGTCATTGTGTACGTATGGTTGCAATTGGCACTAGAGGTAAGGCCTGTCTTGCTTGGAACTACACATTCCAGTTGTCAGACAACATGTGGGTGTTGTGGCTCCCACTCAAGCAGGTTGTTGTAAGAGCACAGCTGAGTCACGTATGATCGACGTATAGTGCTTCCTTCCACATTCTGGTGTTTCATGCAAACCCCATTCCCAATCTCTTTTGCTGCACCATCGCTTGTGTGTTGTGCTGCACGGTGAGCCTGAATCCAAATTTCCTGTGAGGCATAACCCAGGACCCCCTAGGGGCATGCTTTTAGGCACTGTACAGCTACTCCTCCCAAAACTAGATAGAACTGTGCAAGGCCATTGCTTATGATGTTTACATTAACCATCTGTACCATACCCCGTTCTGCTCTGTGGGCACCCAGTGTCCATAGCTTGTGCAGTTGTTGCCTTCTACATTAAAGGGACTAATTATAACATGCACTAATTATAGTGAATTTAGCATGTAGTGCAAAAATTGTACGCACAAAGTTTTTGTACAGGCAAAACTATTGTTTCTACACAAAAACTTGTACTTCACAAAATTGGTACCCACCAATTCCTGGACTTTTCAAAATTTAGTTGCTGCTAAAATTGTAGCCTGAAGGTAGTGTACACAGCTGTTCTTTGTACATACGATATAGACACATTCACCTGATGTAGACTACAATGTGATGGCCACTGAAGGACTTGGTCCTCATGTGCACATGTATGTAGGTGAACACAGTGGAGGATTTTGATAGAAGTGTAACAATAAAAGTGTTCAAGTATTCATCTGTGGAAGAATACTATGATGATGCCAACAACACAAGGAGAATAGCAGAGATCGAGACTCCAATGATTGCCATGAATGCAGCAGATGACCCAATCAGTCCTGAACATGGTACGTTTGTAGCTATGTAATGTAATAGCACACAAGTTCTGTTGTATCCTAGTGTGCGGTGTGTATGCCTCCCTTGTCCATTGGGTGACTCTGCACCTTGGTGCAATGTGCTGTCAGTGACCACACACTGGTCTTGCATTCAGCAAAGCAAGAACACAGATGCTCATTCACTTAACCACATATGTGCACAAACACACACACAATGTCACATGCATGCACACACAGGTCAGGCACACATGCACAGACACACACACACACACACACACACACACACACACACACACACACACACACACACACACACACACACACACACACACACACACACACACACACACACACACACACATACACACACACACACACACACACACACACACTTTAAGCACCTGCAAGTTATGTATCTGTGCCTACAGTCTTTACATCAATTAACGTGTTAGCTGACCCTGTCTGCATAGCTCAATGAGTGCTGTTTGGATTTTGATAATCAGATTCTATCATGATGTATGCGCAGTGCAAAACATTAGCAATGATTTATTGTTTGTGTGTTTGATCAATGTACTCTTCTCTCAATAGCCTTGCCAGTCAAAGAGTTTGCCAAAAACCCTAACACTGCTTTGGTCGTTACAAAGCGTGGTGGCCATTTTGGCTTCATTGAAGGCCTCTTCCCGGTTGGAGCCACGTGGATGGACAGAGCACTCCAACAAAGCCTGGCAGCACTCAAGAGCCTTCATCAAGACCACAAGTAGTGAAGCACCATGTATACAACATGCAGGTTGGTAATAGATCAAGCAGCATTAATTATTTGAAAATCATTAATCAATGGTACTTAATTAGCAACTACCAGTCTAGTATAAGAATTGTAATTTTCTTTAGTATTAATTAACAAAGCACATGTACATATAATAAGCCCTAACAGTTTGTCATCACCTGTTACAATTATACCGGTTTTATGTACATAGCCATGCATATTATATTAATTTATGATGTACATTTATACGTATATAGTTATGTAAGAATGCACATATAATAATAATGTAATTATATAGTAACAAGAACTGATCGATATGACCAGTGCTATGTATTTGTACAATACACTGTCATACATGCCACCACATCATGATATGCATCAAACATAATATGCTGGACTTGATTGATCCTACGTATGTAAAATGGTTCAAGAATTAAAACTGGTTTTTGCAAGCGAGACTGGCTGGCTCTAGAGACCAATAAGAAACTTGTCCGGGATCCCTGGCTACCTATATACGCTAGATGACTAATGCTTTTGAACAAAATTTAATGTATGTAGCCAGAAATTATAAGTGGACAATTATTGGGCCAACATACGTATTTCGGCAGCTCTATATCTACGATCATAATGATGGTACGTATACTGAAATGCCCAACCTTTACGTTCATGTTTAAGTCACTTGAGCTGTGTGGTAACTGTATACATGGCTATAGCTGCTGAAACATTAATACTGTCATAGAGGCTCATTGCTACATTTTGATAAAGGCAAATTTTATTGTGAGTGTAATCAACCACCAACTGATTGCAGATATAGGACCTTTTGGCCTCACTGGCCAAAAGGTCATTGTATGTCAGCTGCATACAAAAACATAGTACAATATATAATTATATATATGCCAATAAGGTTGAAATATGAGTCCTGCAAACGATTGATTCAACACATCTGCTCAGTGACACAATCAATTGACCTTTCGGCAAATATTAACCATGCAGTTTCCCGGATAGCAAGGTTTTGTTCACAAGCATTCATGACTCAGGAAGTGTAAAATGTAGTATTAAAAAATATATTCATAGATCCCTTGAGTCCCTGAGTGCTTTCAAGCACTGTCTGAGTGTCCTGTCCATCCAGGTGGGCCCAAAGGGGAAAAGACCCTCAATGAATCCAAAATGGCCACCTCTTTGAGGCACGATAAGCACTGTTTGTGGGTTAGACTGGAACTGGGCAATTGGCAGGTCTGAGGAGGAGAAGGACAGAAGTGGGCCATGAGTACATGGTCATAATGAGAGGAGTAGAGAGGAGACAAAACATGAATGCAGTGGACGTTCACTGAGAATGGTGTGTGGCACATGGACATACATGGTGAGCTCAAGGTTCATAGCTTAGAGTTATCTGAACAAGTTAACACTGACAGCATTAAACATAGCTAGTACAGGGATTGTCTTCAAAGACTGCATGCCTGTCAAAGCTTTCTAACTTTCATGCATGTGAAGTGTGAAATTCAAATAACGTTTAAAGAACTATAGCCAAGTCATTATGTCCAACGATGCACCCCCATCAGTACCCAGTACACTTCTACCTGCTCCGAACAACTGACAATAATGATAGGAATTCACAGAACAGCTCATGTGATGGAGTTGCTAAGCGGGAGTTACCTGCCATGGGTACAAAAGGGTCATCCACTGGGTTGACAGCTATCAGAGGTGTGTTAACATGTGCCACACGTTTGTTGTTACTTGCATCATGGTAGTAGTCCTCCAGTGATGGGTAACCATGGAGCTTGATGGTGATCAAGCGATCAAAGTCTTCAATGATGTTAATCTGCACAAGAATGGGGCTCAATTCAGCATGGTACACCATTCAAAGGACAAGAGCACACAGAAAATGATGGCAACCCTGAACATATGTGACTGCAAAGACACATTGGACACATAACACCATTGTTCCTTGCTAGTTAGACTGCACATTGCACTGGGTTCTTGTGTACAAAATCCTGGGGTTAGTGGAGCTGTGAAGATATTCAAACAGTGGTGCTCTGATGTGTAGGAATACTGACAGGGTTCTTCAAATACACAGGGACTACAATTTAGGACAAGGAATACTAAGGGCACGTTTGACTGCATGTGTCCACATAAGGAAAGACACTAGAGAGACAGATACAAACTGGACCGGCCCCGACTGTTCTCAGTGTTTCCCTGTTGGCCATTTCACAATCAACCTACTCTTCTTCACATAGATTTACGGAAACATATATGATGTTTTCTGGCGCCCCCCCCCCCCCCCCCTCCCCCCCAGTTTTGGGGGGGGGGGGGGGTGCGGGAACAGTGGTGCCCAGGCTGGCCTTTCTGCCCACGCACTAATTAATGTAGACGACATGGGAACGAGGCTAATACATACGTACTACTGAGGAACCTGTCTAAGGTGGTCACTGAGTTGGGCAGCCACCTCTCTAAAACAGACAGTCTCCCTGGACCCAAGTAGCAATAAAGCACAGCAAGCTACCTTTGTAAGCAGCCACCTCTTTATAAAGGTCAGTTAGAACTGGCCCACAGGCGGTTCAGGTTCCACTGTAATTCGGGACCAAGTATAATTATACATTATGCGAGTGTAACCGAATTAAATGTGGCACACACTCACTTTGTCCAGTAGCTTGAGATCAGTGGTGTCCATACACAAGGCTTCAGCATGTCTGTGCACAGGAAAAGAGTTAGGGAAATGTATTGCTTATCAGATGTCTTAGTAGTGATGTCTATTTGGAAATGTGGCTGATAAAATGGGTACTCTTAACTTAATACATTAGTGCGCTTTGGTGAAACTAGCCAAACAGAGATGGCGAAGAACAATTGTAGGCCAATTGAGGCTCCTTTCAACGCATTAAAGATGGCAGAACAGCACAGACAACCTGGAGCGCATGTAAGAGAAGGTGCCACAGGCTACTCATACACTTTTGGCCTTTTCATAATCTTCTTCCCAGTAAATGTATGCACACTAGCTATTATTCATGCCATTCAAGAGTTCACCCAGCAGTAGTCACACAGATATGTCAGTACAGTGAACCTGTCTAAAACAGCCACCTGTGGGCCAGTTTTAACTGACCTTTATAGAGAGGTGGCTGCTCTACAGAGGTAGACTGCAATGTTTCAGTGCTATCTGGGGGAAAGTAGGCTGGTTGTTTAAGAGTTGGCTGCCCTACACACGGTGACCGTCTTAGATGGGATCTGCTGAACAGCTATACATAGTTGGTTCCAGGCACGAGGAATTAGGAATGCAGCCGGCATCTATGAATTGAATGTTGACCAAGAGGTGTCTGCAAGATTCAGAGGACCTGGTACTTGGGCGCTTTGCAATCTTGAGCTTTGTGCTTTAAATCCCACAGACACCTCTCAATCCATGTTTAACAATCATTTGAAAAACACTACAGTGAGAACTGAACTAAAACATTGTGATATGCATTACCTGAGTGCCAATTGTTTCAGCTCTTTGGCAAGATACTTGTTGTAAAGAAAGTTACTAGGAAACAGTTTGATGGCATTGTTGCTAGCAACCATATTGAAAGATGAGCAAAAAGTGATGGCACAGTGGAAACCATTGTCTTGGTAGTCACAGAGGTACTTGGTGAGGATGACCCTAGAGAAGGGAGCAAGTGAGGTGCATGAGCACACATCTAGCACATTTTGATGGTGTATGAGATAGTTAAAAGTAGGTTGTTAGTACACACACACTGTAGCAGGTGAGCATTCTCGTAATGCTTTGTACCTCAGGTCGCTATATAACCTCTGCCTCGATCAATGGCCAATATCTATTGCAACAAGTTAACAAGTACTGTACAATCAATCTGATGCAACATGCTAACTGACAACTATCTAAAAATCTCAATGCATAATGGATATCCCATATACTAGAGTTGATATGTATATAAGGTGTGTCCTCACCCTCCCACAGACACGCCCACTCCTACAATGGGTGCCTCAGGGTAGTGGCCTTTGATGTGGTCCACCACCTCCCTCAAGTCATGGGTCTCTGCTGCACTGTATGTCAATGCAGTCTACTGGGCAAGAGAGTGGGACAGGGGGATAAGGAAACCGGGTGGAGGGGAGGGGGTGAGGACAAGAGGAGACAGCAGTTGTGAGAGGAGTATGTTTGAAAGGAACAGCTAGCAGAAACAAATGGTAAACAGTGATGATACTAATGATGGAGTAATACGTACACTCATTATGTGAATATGAGCGAAGTAAAATGATTCTTAATGTCAAGTTAATCAGCTTGAAGATTGAATCACATAGTGGCACACTGAATAATGTGTGTGATGTACAGTGGCTTACAAACACAGAATCTGATAGAATTTACACACACTAAAAATTAAGTTATCATGAGGTGGTACCACAGTGTTGCACCCACAATGTTCTTGTGTTCTCATAGCCCAGCCAGCTTTGGACCCATGTACGGCGAAAGCACTGAAGTGCCAGGGGCGGGAAGGAACACATGGGTCCAGCAACAGCCGCATGGATTGCACAATGTTCAACCAATGAGATAGTTTTGACCAAAACTTGGTCAATAGTATTCATAGCTTATGGTTTACATTAATAGTACTTGTAAATCCTTTGTCGTCAGGAAAACAGCGTTTGAACGCAACAAACTCTCTTATACAATCCGGGTTGTCACTGTCAGATGCCATCTCTCTAAGGATAAAGGGTTTACACGTGCTATTATATATTGCAAACCACAAACTATGAATACTATTGACCAAGATTTTGGTCAAACGATCTCTTTGGTTGTCATTGTGCAATCCATGCAACTGTTGCTGGACCCACATGTTCTTTCCCGCCCCCGGCGCTTCGGTCCTTTCGCCGTACGTGGGTTCAAAGCTGGCTGGACTAGTGTCCTTTACATACCTTGAGCTGGAGCCCACCACACCCCCGAAGGTTGAAGACCACAGGGCGGTACCGCTGAAGGACACCATCCTGTACCAGGTGAGTGAGGTAGTTGTATCCTGAGTTTCCTATTGAAAGTGAAAGGAGGTGATCATGCAAGTGTTTAGTGTACTGTGATTCCCAGTTCCTACATATATGAGGTGAAACATCAAAGCAGTGCATGGTAAGCAGAAACTGGTGGGTGCTCTACCATGAAGCAATGGTTGGTACTCCGTGGCACGGAATGCACAGTAATTTGAGTAGATGTGGCTGGATGGCTTACTGGGTGCAAGCAATACTACAGCAGGTATTGGTATATAGCCTCACACCTGCACCTACATGCATTCTTGCAATATTAATACAGTGAAGGGCATTCAGCATAAATACTGTATGTAATTCAGCATATGGCACCTCTTGTACCTGTAAGCCCTGGCATGATGAGCAGAACTGGGGTAGATGGGTGGTCAAAACTGGTCTGGGAGATGTCCTCCCAATCAAGGGCAATCTCTCCACCATCCTTCAGCACAACAAGCTCTCTGGTAGGGAAGGAACGTTGGGTAAGTGAGAGAAGGAGAAGATTACAACAGTGAACAGTAATCCATAGTGTTTTCAAAAGAGAGGAGTGCTGTCCAGTCTTGACACAGACATTCTGGTAATAACTTAAGTCGTTCCGAAGTTTCCGAGTTTAGATTTCCCATGTGTGGTGATGTTCTGCTGTTGCCAGGCAGCAGCTAGACACATAGCTATGTATCATGGTAGATGTTAAAATGTTGCTAACATTTAAGATCATCCTAAGATGCCGTCATGCAAACGCATGGCCGAACCCATGAGGAAAGGCTGACAAAGTATTCTAGGAATACTTAGTAACTCGGTAGAACTTAGGATGATCCTAAGATGCCCTTATGCAAACGCATGGCCGATCCCATGAGGAAAGGCTGACAAAGTCTTCTAGGAATACTTAGTAACTCGGTAGAGCTTAGGATGATCCTAAGATGCTCTCATGCAAATGCATGGCCAATCCCATGGGGAAAGGCTGACAAAGTCTTCTAGGAATACTTAGTAACTCGGTAGAGCTTAGGATGATCCTAAGATGCCCTCATGCAAACGCATGGCCGATCCCATGGGGAAAGGCTGACAAAGTCTTCTAGGAATACTTAGTAACTCGGTAGAGCTTAGGATGATCCTAAGATGCTCTCATGCAAATGCATGGCTGAGCCCATGGGGAAAGGTAGGCAAGTATTCTAGGAATACTTAGTAACTCGGTAGAACTTAGGATGGTCCTAAAATCCCCTCATGTAAATGGTTACGTGAAATGGTCATATCATAGTAGCTGGTTATGCTAAGTGATAACTAAACTGAAGTAAACTTTGCATGTGGTACTGTAGCATCTCTACAAGGAAACTCTAGCTCCTTAATAGTGTTACTACACATACGGTTAGTAGACTGGACTATCAGAGAGAGAGAGAGCGTGGAGTGATGGCACTCTCTTAACTTGGGTGGCTTTGCGCTTGCTTCTCCACAAGTCTGGGACTTCTCCTCACATCTGGTGTGTCACTCTCAGCTGCGGACCTCTTCTTTGGCAGTGCCTCAGCTCAGCATGCATACTGGCAGGCATGCAAATAATAAACCAAGTATGTGCATCGTAGAGAACTATGAGGATAGTAGAGTGGTATAAGGAAAGCGTACTTGAGACACTTTCGATAATCTCTTAGCAAAACACCAATCGTCATCAACTTGTCTGCTAAGTCCCGCTTCTCCAAGGCATCTTCGGGAACTTCACAATTCTTGATCTCCTTCAGCATTCGCAAGTTTGTGTTGTTACATTCCATGAAAGGGTCTATGCAAACTGGTGGGATCAGTTTTTATTGACACTTACACATGCAGGCTGTTCCCCACTGGGCCTTGACCTCTAGAAGCTGACCTAAACCAGCTTTCTGCAACCCCTTGAATGCCTCCACAGCTCCTTCCTTGTTGCCCTTTCCCATGAATTTCTTCCTCATCAGCAGTGAGGAAAGATTGAGGGTGGCACAGGGAAGAGGCAGGGCATAGGCCAACACAGAGTGGTCACTGCATGATGATGTTTCCTTATCCTACTCTGTAGTTTAGCCACAAGAATTTTTTGTCGAGAAGGCATTTGAATATCAGTGCAGATTACAAGCATGCACTACTTATTCACGCCTGCTATTAGGCTTGCAATGTATTCTGTAAGCTTCCTCTTCCAGCCAGGAATGCGACATGTTGTGAGCACATGTCCACAAAATTTGTGGCTGCGGGAATGGCTTCATTGGAAATCTCCTATGGGATTGCATCCAGATTATGGAGGTGGAATCTTAGGAAGATCTTGAGTTCTACCAAGTTACCAAGTATTCTGAGAATACTTTGCCAGCCTGTCAACACAAGGCCAGGCACTTGTTTGCATGAGGGCATCTTAGGAAATCGTAAGATCTACCATGATGCTAAATGGTCCTGGAATACACCAGCCTTTCATACACCACGAGGGCAGGAAATTGTTTGCATGATCATGACAGCATCATGAGATCTCGAATTCTACTGAGCTTCAACTTGCAGAATGATATAGAAGTGACAGGATCTGTGAACTTTGACCCTGGTGACCTTTGGCCCCACATTACAGGGTAGTTACATGGCATAGTAACAAATGCTATGTGCAAGTGGGTAGTCATAATATGTAGTGAGAGTATTTTAAGAACATCTCAAGTTACTTAGTAGTCATGCACAGTTTACTTGGCTGCTGTGTGTGAGGTGCTCAGATTTGGCTCTCCTACGCTATTGATGTAGTATCTTAAGAACATCTTACCATATCCTACTTTACTTAAGAATGTGCTCAGAAATTACAAAAATAGCTGTGATAAGACTGGACATGTGCGTTGGTTGGCAGGGAGGGTAGCGGCACTTACAACATGGTGTTCAGCAGTTGTTCCACACCTACCAGTGGCCTGTTTACGCAGGCAATCCAAGTAGTGCGCAGTGTGAAACGCCATTTTGGTGCTCTGATAGTACAGAGTCCAGTGATGACTAAGAGCTAGCAAGCAACGGGGTGGAATCTTGCACAGTACGTGCAGTTTGGTTTGGGATCAATACAGGACAAAGCTCTGAATAGTCAGCCATTTGATTGCCTGTTGGAAGGCAACGAACAAGGTGGCCATAAGGTATCCTATAATAAGGCTAATTTTGGCATGCGTACAAGATTGAACTTGACTGGCTTTTAAAAGGACAGCAGCAGTGTGCCATTACCATCTGTGGAAAGTGGAATGGTAACACTTTCCAGCAGTACATGGAAGAGGTGGTACGGCTCACACTTGGGCAAACAGTGAGTGGAAAATAAAAAAGTGGTCATATTACAGTTGACCACACACAAGTCACTATACACACACGATAGTGCATGTATTATGTTATAGACCAACCTTTTGTATTGCACTGGAGCATTCCACTGCAGAGATGACCTCAGGATGGTTGCAAGGTGAGAGTTGAAGGCCCATGGGGTGGGCCAATATGACTCATGCAAAATGGGACAGTCTCTTTTCAGCAGTGCTGCTAACTTGCTACTCGGATGGGAGTATACCTGGATGGAGCAACAGTGTATACTAGAGGCGTGCACTATTCATCATGACAATCAGACATGTAACACAGGTCAGTTTAATATACTCCCAGCATGGGTAACAATTGAAAACATTTACACCATTTCTTGATATAGTTAAAATACATTCAAACATTTCATGCTGTGCTTACTTTAGGTTTATTAACTACACGTAATAAATAATAGCAGGCATACAGTCCAGACACGCCGAGAAGTGTTCCTGCAGTAGTCGCCATATTATAGTCAGCACGTGACAATCATGTGACAACCAATGAGGTGGCCCCTCTTGTTCAATATGGGCGTGGCCTATATTTGATGGAGTGCGGTTCTCACTAAGTTAGTTGCTATCGTTTGGTAGAATGAGACGAGTGAACAGGAAAAAGGCATTGAAAGCAGTCCAAGACTTTGATGCGTTTCCTAAAGTTCCCGAAGACTACGTGAAGAAGTCTGTCAGAGGCGGGGGTCTGTCCCTTCTGTCTTTCTCCCTCATTGCCCTGCTAGTCGTGTCTGAATTTATATACTACACGAGCACCGTGTATAAGTATGAGTATTCAGTAGACTCAGACGTTAGCTCGAAGTTGGACATCAACCTAGACATGATAGTCGCCATGCCATGTCAGGCCATCGGGGCTGATGTCTTGGATCTAGCCGGGGAAACAGTACACACTGAAGACTTCCTCAAGTTGGAGCCTGCTGTGTTTGAGTTGACACAGGAGCAGCGAGCATGGCTCAAGGCTAAGCAGAGTATTTTGGCTAGAGTCAGTGAGTATCGTTCATTAAGTGAACTCATGACATTGAGGAGCTCTCCTATGCCTGGCAGTGGAACCATCGATAAAACCTTGAAGATGGACCAGGGGAGCTGCAGGCTGTCAGGGACTCTACGTGTGAACAAAGTGGCTGGGAACTTCCACATAACCATTGGCAAGCACATTCAAGACCCACTGCAGCGGTCAGGCCATCGTCATTATGGGGCATATGTACCTCAGCAGTTGTACAACCTTTCCCACCGAATTGATCGATTCTCCTTTGGGACTGAGGTTCCAGGCATTGTTAACCCTTTGGATGCTACTCTACAGGTAACAGACATAAAATCCTATGTGTATCAGTATTATATTCAAGTGGTACCCACCGAGTATGACACATTGTGGAGGAAAGTTCGGACAAACCAGTTTTCTGTCACAGAACGCGAGAGACCTGTAAATCTGGACCACGGTGCGTCAGGAGTGCCTGGCATATTCTTCAAGTACGATTTGTCTTCGGTGGTTGTCAAGATTAAGCAGGAGAGGCAGCCATTTTGGCAGTTTTTGATTCGTTTATGCGGTATCATTGGAGGTGTGTTTGCAACATCAGGAATGATCCACACTTTTGTTGGATTGGTTTTTGAATATGTGCAGTTCAAGCGTCGTGGTGGGAAGGTGGGCACGGCTGAGCAGTCACCATCTTCAGTACCTTTGGGGGCCAGTTCCGCAGCATCTGGTCACAGTGAGGCTACTCAGTCACTACACTATGGACAGGTAGATGGCAACCCGTCACTGCAGCAACATTGGAATGCTACTCTACAAAACCATACGCAGGCATCTTGACTCTTCAAATATACATCACATTAGGAATACTAGGCTGTATTTGTGAAATTGCATGTAATAATTATGTATAACATTTTGGTGTCTGCGTACATTTTTCTGGTCAGTGAAGTTCCCGTAAGTTATTTTGCTATAATTAAGTAGCAAGCTGTAAGTATATGATCAGTCCCTAGTTCACCTGCATGATGCCACATTCACATGTAAGTATGGAGAATGATGTCAGCAAGGTGCAGCATTTTCCTTTATAGTGCAAGCTAGATTGATGTGCACATGCATGTGCCTGCGTGTGTCATACTAAGAGTGCATATCTTTTATATACACTAAATGTATGTAATGCACACTGATATATATGGCTAATACAGCTATATATGCCTTCTATATGACATTGAAGGACAGTGAGTTCATGCATGCCTTGAATTTCACCCTCAAAGTAATGTTGTAGTAAATATAATTGTGATTGATCTGTGTGACAAATTGTGCAACAATCAAATTAATATGAAAATGTACGTATATATGCATGTGTGTGGTGTAACGTGGTTGTATACATCTAGCTCTCAATATAAACAAACAGAAGCAACTATACAGCAGCTATATATTTTATAGCACTAAGAAATAACACTAAAGCAACACCAGCTATGAATATTACTACTACTCGATGTTTCTATCAGCAATGGCTGCAGTGTGTGAGTCAATAATATATAATTATTGTATTATAACTTTGAAGTTCTTAATTTTCAGTCAACATCCAAGGCATTGTGTGCCTACAACTATTGGTGGGTGGCAGCCTCCTTTCTTACATGTGTTGGGTACAGTGATGTTGCCACATCCTTCTTGAAAGTCGCTAATAGGAATACTCCATGGCCAGCCGTCATACATGTACCCTAACTCTTTGGACTCCTTGTACATATCGGCATTTGTCTTCAATGGGAAAAGAGGCACATGATAGTCATTTAAGTTCCAGCCAGGGTGTCCACCAGTGGTTGGTGTGTAGGCAGGTGGACCACTGGTGAACTTTTGCAGCCAACTCTCAAGTATTCTATCAACATTAGTGTGATGGAGGAAGAAGATGGGATCATTCACTGATGTTTGCAAATTTCTCACTTGGCCACCATAGTAGATGTGTAGAACATTGTGCAGGTTGTTGAATGACAGAGGGTATTCCGACCTAAACATGCACTTTACTTCTTCACCAGCACACAGTTCCACATATCCCTCCAGGCGGGTTGAAAATCCGAGATCATTATGATACTCATTAGCAGCTAATGCCATTTCAACTGATGCGATGTCTGGGAGAAAAGGTTTCTTATGCTTTGTGACTTCGGAGCCACGCTGAAGGCGTCTCCCGTGCATGCGATCGTCTGTTATGTTACAAAGTGTTCTAACTGCAGTGCAGCTAGTATGTTCCATCGAAGATCTTTCGTGCTGGTCACACACAACGGGCCACTTGTCGTTCTCAAAGAGAACTCCACTAACGTTCATTGTCACGTCACTGTACTCAGGAGTTCCGAAGAGTTTGTGCGTGAACATGAGACAACTGACCTCTGCTGTCCAGTCAAAGTACGGCAAGCTGAACTCGTTGATTCCCACTTTCTGGCCAATCCTGCGCAGCTCGTTCTCCATGAGCAACAGGAAGTATCGGTGCCAGGTAAGGAAATGCGGTCCTCTATGGGCAAAGTCTATCCTGATGTCTTCCTTTCCAGTAGTGGGGTTAATAATGCGAATGCAGTCTTCATTCAGGCGCTCCCTACTAGTGAGCACGTGCACGAATACGAACATGTCGTAAGTAGAAACATTCTGCATTGTGAAGTAGCCACTCTCATCTGCTGGCTCGCTATCAAGTACTGCCCATTCAAATTCCTTCTCATCCTCTGTCTTAGCTAGCTCCAGAAGCTTGATATAGTTACCTCGTTCTCGATAGCTGAGCTTCCTAAAGTTCCGACGGACTTGGAGCTGATCGATGTTCCGTTTCACACACTCACCGGTATCATCGGCGATGAATCCAAAGTCGCAGCGGCTGCAGTCGTAGCCTCCCCATCCCTCTTGGCAAGAGCAAACCTTGTCAAACACTCTGACGGGCCACTGATAACGGACGTCCAGTGGCCAGCTGGCATTGGGAGGGCCATCGCGCAATACATCAACTATTTTCTGTTCCGCGTTGTTCCAGGATCTCTCAACTTCTTCGCGAATGCTCACACAAGATCCACGGGAGCCACAGTTGTCTGGACAACATGTCTTGGTGCTCAGACTGTCCTGTGTGTTACAGACAGCAGGGAACTGTGCCCAGGCCAAGGGCAACACAAGCAAGGCAAGTAACATAATTTCCATACTAGCTTGCCAAGACTGCTTAATTAACTTGGAGTACCCTTACTAGTACTTAGAGGCCTGATAGTACCTGGTCCTGAAAACTACATAATTATAGAGTGTACATAGATCCATAGGTGTACACTATATGTACAAATGAATATTCTATACGTACCAAGTGCACACTATGACTGCATGTGACTGCTAACAGTTCAGGCCGTGCCTAGTACACTGATGCATGCAGAAGGAAATTACACACACTATTATGGTACTGTCTTAATAGTTATGTTAAGATAAACTTAAGAGCGGCTACTGCCTAACTGTAAAGACAATATTTGATACCAATTTATCATTACTCTCTGTATTTTATAATATTATATTATACATTTATCACATGTGCCATCATGTGCCACACGATATGGCATAATTATACATAGTACAATATTAATTGTGAGCATAAATTATGCAAGCCTACAACAAGTACAGTAGCTGGTCTATGTATTATATGCAGGCCCCCGTACGCAAGGGGGTTTGTTGGGTTCATAAGAACATCCCTTTCAGGGTCTGTGGTGCACAAAATTAGGAACCTTATTAGCCATTTTATTCGTCCAAGGACCTATTGAGGATCAGAAGTATAGCTTTTTGAAACTTTGTTGCTCTGTTTCAGTAGTCCCAGTGTGCATGTATATATGACCATTTGTCCCATCCACCATTTTGTTATGATGCCATTAAAATTTCCTTCAGACATTTCTTCCCAAACTGTAACCCCCCTTTTCAAAACCCTGCGTACGGGCATAACATGTAGCCTTCATGGTGGACATACATCTATTCCTTTT
>OZ025885.1:2861850-2894350 GCA_964019415.1 Ianthella basta | reverse complement strand
GTTCCTGAAGTAGTGACAACTCAAAGCACATTGTTGTATTGTGACATGTCATACTGACAGGTTGCAGTTCGTTTGAGGGAAATGGGTTGCTATGAGATCTCCCTTGGTGATACTATTGGAGTGGGCACGCCAGGCTCCATGTCTCTCCTGCTGACACGGATCACCGAGGAGCTCCCAACAGACTGTCTGGCAGTGCACTGTCATGATACATATGGGCAGGCTCTGGCCAACATCCTCACAGCAGTGGAGGTACATTGACATACACTTACATCGCTCTATTCACATGTGTGCACGCAATCTGATGTGCATGATTATAGAGATGTGTGCTACTAACACACACACACACACTGTGACACACGCACACACACACACACACACACACACACACACACACACACACACACACACACACACACACACACACACACACACACACACACACACACACACACACACACACACACACAAGCCCTGGAGTCAACCAGAAACCCCACTACAGACTCTTTATGTGTGCATTGTGGTCCTACGGCTTTGCTCACACGCAGCAATGCAAATCCATATTCTATTCTTCTATTCTTCTGTTGCCCAGTGCAGTACACATGGACACATACATGTACATGTGTTAACAGCCATTAGACAAACTATTAGCACAATTTGAAAAGTAAAGCATAATGGAGAACACCCCCCACACAGACACACACATGCACACATGCACGCACACACACGCACGCACACACACACACACACACACACCACACACACACACACACACACACACACACACACACACACACACACACACACACCTCCTGGAGCCAAGCCTGTACTGGACCTCTCAGTCCTATACACATAGTATTTGAAAATGCACTCATGTTGGCTGTACTGACAAAATATCTCTTTCTCTTTGTGTCATTTTTACAGAGAGGTATCTCTGTGGTGGATGCTTCTGTCGCTGGTCTAGGTGGGTGTCCATATGCCCCTGGAGCATCTGGCAATGTTGCCACTGATGATGTTGTGTACATGCTGCATGGGATGGGGATTGAAACGGTGAGTGGACTGGTTCATTGTGTTATGTACGATATCTAGTAGCTCAGTCACAGGTGGCAGTATGTTATAGCTACACTTCAGTGTTTTAGTGCATGTTGAACTTCCATTAATGCAATCTAATGTTTGTTGCCAGTTTGTTTACCTACGTACTTCTAAGATAAATGTTAAGGAATATTTATTTTTGTGGACTACAGTTACTAGATAGTGATAAACCGCGTAGTCTTTGGCCACAAGATTTGAGTGTAAAACCTGAAGTGAGTAGATTAAGCACCTTGAGCTCATGCTGCGCATGTACCACAATACATATGAAATGTCAGTGTGACATACAATCAGTGCATACATTTAGAGTAGTTTAGTGGAGAATGTTGTGCAGAGTGTGTGAATGCTGCCGTGTTTGGTCCATACAGGGTGTCAATCTGGAGAAACTGATCAGTGCTGGAGAGTACATCTGTGAACACCTTGGTAGAAGGACATTGTCCAGAGTTGCACAGGCTCATACCTCTGCGAAGTCTTCATAGCAATTGTTAAATGCTTGACAATAATTGATGTCTGGGCACGTATCCACACAATGTGTACGTATGTATATAAGAGGAGTAGGGAATGCATAATTATAGCTTGTTTCCGTTAGCCTATTCGTTTGGAAATCCCCACTGGTTGTCCCACTATGATACTATTAATAATCAGTCAGTGATGTAATATTTGCTGTTCCCCTAAGGGGAATTTTGTACTTTTTGTTTTTTTTCCATAGGTTGATCATGATGGAAAGCCAGTGCATGGTGTTCCTTTTGCTGTCTGTGATATAGGACTTTGCAAGCAAATGATGATCACTAATTAAGTAGCCATATGGGCTTTTAAATTTATGACGCCAGGTTCATGCTGAGTGGCTAATAAAAGTGAAAGGACAACAGTAGGATGACGTAATGTTTACGAAGTCGATCACGCGTACGTGGTAAGTACAATATCCTGGAATCCGAACCCCCGCCCTACGGTTCTAGGAATCCCACTATTCCACAGATTTTGCCAGCTTCTAGTATATATAGATCTGTATGTATTCTCTTTTAGAGTGAACGGTAGAGGGGAAAGGCTCAGCGCTAGCGCTTTCAAGTCGTTCTTTAGACCTCCAAGGGCACTTGCACGTTTGAAGCAAGATGGATTTACCGAGAGATTTACCGAGTCTAAAGCAGCGTATCAAACAGTGAGTAACTATTGCACGCGTATCATTTGTTGATAGCGCTTGAATCTGTACTCAAGAGAGCATACTTGTCTTATACACAGTTTCATATAGAAGTGTGAACAAGCACTCAGCTAACTATCGGGCAGTCCTTCCCAGTAGCGAGTTCAGCTGCTAGCCGAGTAATTGCCATAGAGCAATGTAGATACTTCTCATCTGCAGTTAAATTGTGTGCGGGAGCTATAAATAGTGTGTTGTACCATGGTTGTACATATGCGCACGCACGCGCGCGTACGCATGTGTGTACATGTGTGTGTACTAACTTATGTGCGTGTGTGTGTGTGCGCGCGTGCGTGCGTGCGTGCGTGCGTGCGTGTGTGTGCGTACACTGTAGATGTATGTGTCATCATATTGAATGAAAAGTACATGCTGATGTGTGCATGAGTGTAAATGTGTTTCGATGTGCAACATACTTACTAGTGTAAATGTGCACATTTTTCTACATACATGGGAGAGTCACCATGTGGCTGTTTTGGTAACCGAATAGTGTTCTGTGCAGTAACTGCAGACGCATTTAATATGCTTTATCTTGGGATAGCAGGCTTGCAATTGTTTGGATTTGAATGTTATGCATGATCGTGAAACTGAATTTGATTTTTTTGTACTCCTCTGTACTGCCTCGCTTGTACTAATGGTCTTAAAGAACAGGAATGTGTTGCCACTAATGAACTCTAGACTACTAAAATATAACAGTAATTGCCACTGCAGATTATTCTGGAAAGCTGTCTGCGCAAAACTTTCAGGCATTGCCTTATTACTGCACAGTTCTCTTGATATGCTGAACAGTCTTCACATGCCTGATCTGTAGCTAGTGCAGAATCTACATTTATCATGATCGGGCATATGAGTGGAATGGCATGGCATGAGCTAATCACTTTATATTAAAGTTGCACTGATAATTGGATTGGCAATCGGTATCGGCCGATATTGTGTCTCTGTAACCTTATAGGTAATCATTTTTTCCTTCAGCCTCTACCGACTATGACACCTCAAACACGTGACGTTTCAAGTAAAGTGTTATGTCGAGTGGTTACGTTGTTGCAGTGCTTGCCATTGTTTGTTCTGGGTCTGTGGCACATGGAATTGTCAGGAAGGAAGATGTCATCAGTGTGGGACTATACTTCTCCGCCGACGAGGACCTCAACTTAGTAGTGTGCCAGGCCTGCAACAATAAGGTATGTGCGCAGCGGTAGGAATTGCAAGAGTTATGATTATGGGATTATACAAATTTGGTGCAGCATCTGAAGGACAAGCACGCTCAACTACACAGAGAATTTCAACAAAAGGTTGAGGTGCAGAATGCAGCAACTTTATCAAGTAGTCTAGCATCTTTCTGGCAAATATTGCTTCAAGCCTGAAAGTGGAGATTGCATATGAATCTGTAGTATTCACAGGAGGTGTGGTGAGACTATTGTACTCGATTGTCAGCTGTTCTCTGTGGCTGAGGACCAGGGCTTCAGGCAGTAGATCAAAGAAACCGAGGTACACATTGCGAAGCAAAAATCGGAATATCGGATTGGTATCGGCACTTAATATCAGAAATCGGATAATTGGTAAAAAGCCCTATTGGTGCAACTCTACTTTAAATACTGCGATACTAATTGTAATGTAGAGCAGGATGACGATTTGCAGTTGAATTTGGCTATCAATAACTATTGAATTTCATCATACTGATTTCTGTGGTCATGCATGTCATGTTAATGTTTAATCTTATGTGCAGGTTGTTGGAGAATTTGAATACACCATCTCCTATGTCTCCTACTAAGTCAACGTTCAAAAATCCGCTAGGGTTACTCTGCAAGAACATTTGCAATGATGTTTCCACAATGAGTGTGGATAAGGATGATTCTATTGATGATCATTTTAAAAGTAAATTTTGGGAGGCCAGGTGGACTGTGTGTGAAGATTTTCTTTCTTCTGAAGATGCAAAAACTGACTTATCTGATGAAATGAATAGGAAGTTGCGTGCTAAATTGCAACAGAAGCTGAGAGGTATTACCGTCTCAGCTGAGAAGGCTCAGAGGCAACCCCTGCAGTTTGAGGGGTCTGTGGTTGTAGAACACGGCACAGTTGTGGCCATCTATGGTGCACCAAATGGGTCAGATGATTGGGTTGGCTTCATTCTCTGTAAACACAGAGTACGTGAGTTTAGGAGAGAGAACTTCCAGAATGTTTTACCACTGCCACTGCAATGTGATGACAAAGTGTCATTTTTGGTGCAGAAGACTAATCAGCGCACTGTCTTGCCAGGCAGTGTTAGAGTGACTGAGTATTGCAATAAAATTGGGCCAAGAGCACGTGAGATTGCAGAGTCATTTATTCAGCAATTGCAAGCACGCTGTGACTTGATCCTCTATAATAAGCAAGCTTCAGCCCTTTTTGCTAAGCTACTGTTTGAAAATGATGCTCTTCAAAGTTCTCGGTTCATTGAAGGAGTTCTGATGGCTGCAGTAGCATTCATTGTGATTCGATTTCCAGTTGGAAGTGAAGGAGAAAGGGAAACCAATGATCTTTTTGCATGTTATGAATTGAACAATTCCAGCTATATTAATCTCGTGGAACAAAAGCGATTCCTATCATTTTTCAAAGGATCAGCGTATCCCAACCACTTGATAAAATTTTGCAAGGAAAAAATTCATAATGAGCAACTTGATGTTGATAGTGTTGTAGATATTCTCTACAAGGCCATTTTTATGCTATTTGCTCTTGTCAAAGAGTTTTCAGAAGAAGCTCAATGCAGTGATCTCACAGCCAACATAGCATGCCTGATCAGTAAGGAGGTGGCCCCCTTTACAGAAGAGTATGAGGTTGGAATGAGACTGATGCATCTCCTGTTATTGGTAGCATCAGCACCTCCATGCAAGACATCCTGGCGAAGCATTCCCGCTCTTTTAACTGTAGAGGAATTCCATAAAAGAGTGCATGAGGAAATGCCACCTGTTGCTGAAGTCAAAGCAACCTACAGAGATGTTGAGGAGTATTTTGATACGTACTACAAGCTATTGCGTGAAGATGCTTACCGAAGTCTTTTCCGTTCTGTGAGGCGTTATTTGGAGATGGATGAAGACAAACTTAATCAGAAGAATGATGCCATCTATCAAATTAGGTTTGTTGAAGTTATTCCCTCCCACAGGCACTTGTTCAATTTGTGTCGGGTGGAGTGGGAGCCACTAACAGATGCTGTGAAGCAAGAAGGTGGCGAGAATTCACTGTACCTGCACGAAGGCAATCTATTTTGTGTAAGTGCTTCAGGTAAATTTGATCGTGAGAAACCAGGAGATGCCCTGTTTGCTGTGAAAGTTTCGGAGCACCCTTCAGAGGTAAGGTACAACTACTGTATTATACATTTCCCATGCAATGGTTCTGAGCTTGAATAATTATGTTTACATCAAGGTGCGTATTATGTATCTTGCATCTTACTGCAGGGGCACAAGAAAGGCATTCTCCTCAAGTTTCTGCCAGCTGAGTGCAATGGCATTTCAGAAGTAGACGCAATAGAAAAGCTATCTCGATGTGGTGACAATGCTGTAATGATAGAAAGCCCTGTCTTCTATCGAGCATATGAGCCTGTCTTAACAGCACTGAAAGCAATGGATGCTCAGCAATTTCCCTTCAAGTAAGTAGTTCTAAAGTAATACATTAGTTACCTAGTTATGAATTGTCAAACATGTACTTGCATAATTATATATACCTTCTCCTGCCTGTAGATCAGAGGTACTCCTCTGTAAGCCATGCCCACTGGATGATGAGTACTTGCCAAGAGATAAAAAGACCGTGGATGTCTCTCCTTTTCAGTCTGTTGCCATGGTGCCAGCCAAAGGTAAATTATGTCATGTATCAGACGTTCATGAGGAACTTGAGACAAATTCAATTTTGGACGAAACCCAAAGGCAAGCTGTCAATTTGGTCCTCAATCAGAGATTAGCCATTATTCAGGTAAATGCAAGTGATATAAACTGTCTTATGTGGGTGAATGAAGGAATTTTGAGTACTGTAGATAGTATTGTTCTACAGTGTGCTTTATGGACCATGCATGCTTTAACTTCCATAAAGCACTCTAGCACACACACACAGTTCTACCATGCAGCATGCACCAAGTCTCCATCAATTAAGTTATGATCTTATATCACTCTGACATTGAAAGGTATGCTTCAACACACCGTAGCTACAACAACAAGTCTCTTTGCACTATATAGTTGAGAATAACTATACCCAAAACTACAATGCGCTTTGTATCGCATCCTTCTTCACTGCTGTAGCATACCTTAAATTTTTACTTATATAGCAAAACTTTGTAGTTCGCAGGGAGAATAGCCTTGGCATGACTTGGACATGACATGAGCACTCTGAATGGCTCATACTAGTGCTTGGGATCTTTCATCATCAGGCTCAATGATAGCACTTTCACTGGTGGAGGAGGAGTGTGATGTTTTCTAATTGCTGAAACCATTTGCTCCATCTCTTTCCGCTTGTCAGAATGTACAACAAGCTTAATAAGCTCAAATGCACTCAACCAACAGATTGCAGATGATGCAATTGACTCAACTAGTTGGCTTGCAGAAAGCGCAGAAAGCAAATTCATGAATCTCATACAAAGACTCATGTGAATATTCCATAATACAAAAATCTTCAATTAACACTAAATGTTGGATGTAGTACACCACTAGTATCAGACCTTTTTGTATATTTCTATACAGGGTCCACCTGGAACTGGGAAAACTTTCCTCACTGCACGAATCATTCAGAGTTTGCTCAATGTTCAGAAGCAGCAAACTCCAATTGTTATCATGGCATACAAGAACAGGGTTCTTGACCAGTTGATTTCCATGTGTGTGAAGTTTTGTAGAAGAGGCAAGATTATTCGTTTAGGTCGACTCTCAGAAGACTATCACCAAGAGAGTAATCTGCAAGCCTGCTTGCTGTCAAAGCAGCCTACAAAACGGCCAGTGGCCTTTTCACTGGATTGCTTGCACAAGAGGTAACATTATAAGATATGGCTGCTGCTCATGCACAGTGTTTGCATGGATAAGTTATTTGTTGCCCTCATGCATTTAGCTCTCGTCCTTCATTTGTATGCAGTGTTGCAGGCATGTGGAAGGATTGGAAAGAAACTCTCACATTGCAGCCTCATCAAATTACCCTCAGTGCTTGCCTTGAGGTTTACAAGAAAGAAACTGTTCAATTGTTTTTTGAAATCTTCAGTGATATCAATGCACAGGAATTGATGCAGGTAATCTGTTATATATACTTTAGTTACTAGAAATATAATTTTGTGCAAAAATAGTGAGGATGTAGAGTGGTATAAAAAGTCCAGAAGCAAGTAAAGGCTGTTACACAGCGGAGCATTAACAATGGTCCCTATATTCAAAGATGCATGTAGGGACAATGGTTAATGCTCCACTGTGTAACAGCCTTTACTTGGTTCTGGACTTTTTATGCCACCCTATATACATCCTTACTCTTTTAGTGAAAATGTTTATTATTTCTAGTTTCAGTCCTTGTTTTAGTGTGTAGCTAAACTGTAGCTACATACTATACTAACCCACAACTATAGGACAGTGATGCAGGTATTGGACTTTAGATCAGTAACCGTGGAGCTTAAAGAGTCAGCTCCCCCCCCCCCCCCCTCCCCCCACCATGTTCCATGCTAACCCACTGAAAAGAACACAAAAACTGGTGAGCGGAATCATGCAGTAATTAACAAGTATTTCGAGTTAAAAACTCGTGGGGCTGCCACCCCAACTCCGAATACTTGCTCTCTTCGGTCGCTGCTCTGTCACTCACAATAGATAAACATGACATTGTGTCATACACCTCTGTGACCTCAGCACACACACACACACAAACACACACACACACACACACACACACACACACACACACACACACACACACACACACACACACACACACACGCATGCACGCACACACCACACACAAGTGCAGAGAAATCTTTACCAGCACAGACACATGACTGCTTGCAGCACGTGCATTTACAAAGAGTATTTACAGAAACATAATGTACGAAGGAACTCACAGTCGCGAGAGTAGCTGGTGTTCTGTAATGGCAAAACCTATGTAAGTGGTTTGCTACAGCGCAGTAGCGTGGGCCAGATTCTGAAGAGCATTTTGAAGGACAACTGTGCGTGCTAAGCTTTTCAACACTACAGATGGTTGAAAATGTTAGCATGAACATATCACGGTGCTCACCAGTTTCTACGTTACTCCTGTTATGTGCTCCTGGCAGCTGAGTGACATCCTCCGAGGCGGGCGCAGCCATTTAAATATTGAAGAAAGCGCGGGGTGAAGTCGATGACCTGTTGGGCTCTGTCTCGAAGCTGTCTCTTTGCCCGTCGACCGAAAGTGTTGTAGGAGTCTGTTCCACGATTGGTGGTGGAAGAGGACGTCCAAAGTTTGCTAAGACGACGTTTAGAAGCCAGTTTTGAAAGTCCCTTGGTCTCGCACACAGTCCACTTCCGGCCGAATAAATAGCATACAATATTTAATTATAATAGCTATTATACATGATAATGCAATGTAATTATAATAATTGCAATGTGATTAAAAGTACAAGTGCTATTATAATGATCAGTATGTGGTGTAGTAGCTACTGATAAATTTCTAAAATTATAACATGAATAATAAAGTAATGGTCATGCTTCACTGTTGGCTAGTTAGCTAGTTAAAAAAGGAAGTCCTGACCAGGCAGCTGGCCAGTGGTCCCCAGCACTGATGCCGAGTTCCCTCTCTGAACAGCCACAGACAGCCTTTGGAAGAGGTAGGTGGTGGACCTCTCATCTCCAGATGCTTGAGCTAACCGCTGACCCAACTCCTTCAGGAATGCCATGGTCTGTGGCCCAAAGACTCCAGATGTCTCGATGGCAACTGGAGTGAAGGCATGCGTGGGGTTGAGATGGGCATACTTGGCTGTCTTCCTCTCCTCTGCCAGGGCTGCCACAGCTCCTGCTTCCCTGGTGGCACTTGGGGAGTAGGAGGAAGCAAAAGTATCGGGACAGGTTGCATCCCAGATCAGCAGCTTCCCCTTCTTCCAAGGAACCACTGTGATGCTATCAGGGCGCTTACCATCTGTACGATAGAGGCCAGAAGGCTCAAGGCGGGATGGTACTTTGGCTGCGACCAGGGCCCTGTGCGTGATGTCGTTCACTGCTGCATGTCGATGGTGACGCCCTTCACTCCAACGGCAGCTGAGTCCATGAGTTGCAAGGCTGTCCACCTCTTCTCCGCAGTGGTGGCACATGTGTGGCCTGCATAGGGGGGCACCCAGGCGGAGGCCTGTTGCTATCCTCATAGTGTCGTCGTCCATGCGCAGGCCAAGGGAGGAGATGGGTAGAGCATTCAGCCAGGCTCCTGACTCCCAGGCAGAAGAGGCAAGAAGACGGGCACGTGATCTGGGATCTGGTGCGTTCTCCAGCAGGGATTCAGCCAGGGCAGATGTCTTAGGGATATCCCAGGCCTTCTGTTGATGTTGAGCTACACCCTCAGGAGGTGCTCGATTGTGATCCTTGGACCACAAAACACTTGCATCATCCACGTTGGGGAGTGGAGAGCCTTGGAGCCGGAGTGGAACGATGTGGTGGACAAGGTCAGAGGATGCTGCAGCCGAAGCCAGAAAGGCAGAGGGTGCTAGCTGCACTGCACTCCTGATACCTAGTCCCCCCAACTTCACAGGCAGTGTGGCTTGTGTCCAGGTTGGGTCATCATCCTGGAAGTGTATATTTGTGATGCCACTCAGAGTTGACTTCAGCAGCTCGTCGTACTCCTGCAACACTGGGGAAAGGAAGCAGGGAGCAGTCCTGAGGTTGTAGAGGAGTTTCGGGAGTGCAAAGGACTGCTTCAGTAGAAGGAGGGCATCTTGGGCAGTCAGGCACTGCAGCCTCTCACCCATCCTCCTCAGTATGTTGGTCTTGATCGTGAGGGTGGCTGAGATGGAGGAAACATCTCCGATTGGAGATCCCAACAAGGTGGCTGAGGAGGGCTCCACCACCAGGGCTCCTGGGAGAGATGACTGAATAGAGCCTGTGATGTCAGAATCAGCACAGATTATTTTTGATTTCTGCACGTTCAACTGCAGCCTGATCCTTGCCCCCTCTCGTTCCACCACTTCCAGATCACTCAAGAGGGTCTCCACATCTCCTCCTAGGTTGCCATCATCTAGGTAAAAGAGAGACAACTCCAAATTCAACTGTGTGACTAGCCGATGGATGCTCAGACAGAACAGGAGAGGCCCTAAGGGGTCCCCCTGCTGCACTCCTTCTGCGGATTGGATGGTACGGTTACTCCAGAAGAGAGATGAAGGTGAGGAGTACTCTGAACGGACAAAGGGGTAGAGGGCAGGCACATGTTCAAGAACAGCAACCAGCATCTTGTCCCTGCGGATAGTGTTAAATGCATTCCTAAAGTCTAACTTCAGAACAGCCCTGCCAGGGTCAATGTCATGCAAGTAAAGCCTCACGGCATGGACAGCAGCCTCCCCTCCCCCCCTGACACCGAATCCCAGCTGACGAGGAGCCAAGAGGTTCCCCATCTCCTTCATGACCAGATTCCCAGCAACCTTGGCAGTGAGACGACGCAGGGTACAGCTCACAGCAATAGGCCGAATCCCCCCTTGTTTCTTGTGGAGGGCCGTCAGGTTGGCACCAAAGAAGAAAGGTCGGATGGATGGTGGAGTTGTGCCATCAAGCATCAGTTGAACAAAAGAAACAAGAGCAGGGAGAAGTGCTTGACGGCTGCCACCATCTGATAGCATGTCCTTCAAGTGTTGAGGTCTAAGGCCATCTGGACCTCCAGCAGATCCCTTGGGAAAAGAGTGGATTGCCCGAATAACCTCCTCCTCAGTAGCAATGAGGGTACACTGTTGTGAAGACTCTGCAGAAGGTGGGATGCTGGAGTCGGGATGCGGGGATGGATGCTTCTCCTGGAGGGCTTCAAAGGTGGCTTCATTCATAGGTGCTAGCGTGTCATCAGAGCAGGCCAATCTGACTGCTCCCCTGAAGTCGCCTTCCTCGAGCTTTGCTGACACACGTGCTGCCAGAATAGTGGTTGGGTCATCTGCAGGAAGGAAGCGTTTCCTGGTGGTGGACCGAATTAGGGCAGGTGGTGGATCCGCTTCATCCCTCAGCTGGTTGTTGATTGCTGTGGCCAGGGACCTACGGCATTCTCCTCTGTCTGGGTGTCTGAGGCAACGCCTGCTGAAGCAGAGCAGCCGATTCCACGAGGTGTGATCATTCTTTCGTACAGCAGCTTCGTACAATATAAATTTCCTATTCTCAACCCTTTGGTCACTACATTATAAAATAAATGCTAGTACAGTTATACTACCGCAGTTTACGTATTATATAAACCGACACACCGACATACCGACATACATACTGACATATATACCACTGGAAGTGGGACACGAAACCATACAACAAAATGTCAAAACAAAAACAATATAGGGGCTGCCTGTGGCAGCTCCTAAAAATGTCCTTTGAAAACGGCATGCAAGCTAACTTAGAGCGAATCTGGCCATGTGCATACCTCCAAACAGAGATATGACGGCGTTGCTAGGCTATTGAGCCAAACATGAAGGAGGACTAAGTGAACAAATGTAGCCAAATCATTCACTTGCATCATCAGAAAATGACATCTCTCACATAGCAATGTCACCCAAAAGGTCAGAAACCCTATTTGTGAAACTTGCTCATGTAGGTTCTAACCTACAAAGGAATTCAGCCAGTGGAGCTGTGTAACATTGTGGTAAGAGGTTTCTTCTACTTGCTATGGTTCGTGTGCTACTGCTGTCAGAGAAGAATTAAGAACAAAAGGAGACAAAATGGGGAAATGTCGAGGTCATTTTTCGTGGAAGAGCATGTTACTCCTGCATGGTATGCAACCTACACTTCAACATTGGTAGCCCTTTTTGCCAGTTTTTATCCCTAGACAGGAACAGCGCTACCTTTTGTTTGTATTACGGCATGAAAACTAGAGTGCTCATTAGAGCAGAAACTCTGCGCAGAATACGTAAAAGTGTAGTCAGCATAGAAGCAGTGTACAATAATATGAGGGAACAGAAGCAAAATGGCCGACTGCAAAAAGCACCTTGTTGACCGCAATTGCTGCAAACACCAGTCGTAGTGAAGCAATTGGAAGTTAGCTGGAGCCAATTTTCTGAGACTTCCAGTGGAATCGGGGCCCGTACAAGTAGCGCGGATGCTTAGATGTTGAGGACTGCCGGTTTTGTGTCCATGACGGCAATGACAATGACAGCAATGACGCCTGAATTGATCACTTTCCCCCTTGCGCAATTGTGTGGGGTAACAACCACAGCCATCCCTACATAGACAGCACTACTGTGTATAAACTAATATGTAGTCAGCTGGATCACATAAGAGAGCTTAAATGCATAATTTGATGCTTGATGACTTATAATGTGGTATTATGTAATGTAATGTATTCAACACTGTTGTATGTGTGTGTGTGCTATGTTGATTTTGTAATAGTAATTAAATGATTTAGCCCTGACCTCAAGCCATTTGCAAGGTGTCCAAGTACGTACATAAGGATGACATAAACAGTCAATTATTCAAGTAGTCAATTAGCTATAATACTTTGCTGTGGTATCTTATTCTGTTAAGATTACTAGGGTATTGTTTAAGAAGCTGGCTTTCATTGTCAGTTGTCCTAGCCCACAGTATATGGGTATTATGGCGCATGTGTGTGTGTGTGTGTGTGTGTGTGTGTGTGTGTGTGTGTGTGTGTGTGTGTGTGTGTGTGTGTGTGTGTGTGTGTGTGTGTGTGTGTGTGTGTGTGTGTGTGTGTGTGTGTGTGTGCATGGGCACGGGGGTTGGGTGAGCAGCGAGAAGGGAGCAGATGTACTGAACAGGGTATTTACCATTCCATCGGGCTCTGTGTATACACCCTTTGTTAAATATGGATGTTAACTAATTACCACATAGGTGGTTCAGGTGCTACATGCAAGAAGGGAGCCCTTAGGCCATCAGAAGAGTCAGCATAGTATATGAAACGTACAGCAGCAGTATTTGTATATAAGTGTACATGTTGGGGACATTTGCAAAATTGTACAATTGTAAATTGCACCTATATATCCATGCTTTGGCATCACAGGACTTAAATGGTCCACTGAGGGGCCAAGCTGACAAAATATTCATGGAGAAGAAAGAGGATTGGTTGCGTTCCCTACAACAGAACAGAGCTCAGAAGAATGCAGCTTTCTCTGGAAACAAAGTGGCCGAGGATGAAGACAAGGAAAGCGAGAGGTTGTGTGACACTGAGGACGATAACTTTACATATGCTAGTGATGATGAAGAAACTGAAGCATTTCCAATTGATGAAGCAAGATTAGATTATTTGGAAGTGAAAGGTATGATAGCATGCATTAGAAAACACTTTTCAGCAGTTTCCATCTTATTAGTCAAACTGTGAATGTGAGGTGTTGCTTACTCACGTTTCATGCATGATCTTCGTTGAATTGTTGCAGAGGAGTTTAAAATAAAACTCAAAGAAGGTACCATAGAGGCTTCTGATGAGAGTCTGCACTCTTTTTTCAATTGTCTTGCTGATGAGCTGCATGAAAGGGCTAAAGAAAGGCTGAGAGATGCCCTAAACCGAATAGAAGAAGTAACCAAAGAAACGGAAGTAAGGAGTCCATTTTACATTAATCAGTTTAAATGATAAATTTTTATGCTATTACAGTATTCTCGACTAATTCCATAGGGCAAGGTTTTGGAAGCAAATCTTGGGGTGCTTAGAGAAGCAGAAATTGTTGCCATGACAACCAGCAAGGCTTGCATTGAGAACAAACTACTGCACCTCTTACAGCCAGAGATGATAGTCATTGAAGAGGCTGGAGGTATCTTGGAGCCAAATGTGATTGCCTGTCTCACGCCTAAAACAAAGCATCTGATATTGGTTGGCGACTATAAGCAGATTGGACCAACGGTATGTTATTCTGTACATGGTGTGTATGACAAGTAAAATTAATGACATTATGCTTGGGTTCTTGTGTGAGTATTTATGCTATCAGGAATATAGCTGCATTGTGGCAATGCCTAATAGAGGAAAGTGCCGCGTCACCTTACACAGTATTTCTCTCTACAGGTGGTAAGCCAGGAACTGAAGGAAAAGAAGGGTACAGGCCTGAAAAACTTCAGTGCATCTCTAATGGAAAGGCTGGTGGATCCAACCACCATTGAGGGAGATGAAGCAAAGTCTACTTTCCCCTTTGTATGCCTTGACACTCAGTCTAGGATGAACCCAAAACTCTTGCCACTGTTTAAAGAAGACTATGCAGACCGACTAAGGACAAGAAGAGAAATATTGCCGGTAATTGGTGTGAATTATGCCTACACACTTTGAACTTTTGTGAAAGTGTCACTTTCAGCACCTTCCACTGAAGAACGCAATGTCTCAAACAAGGATAATCATCTTTAGCTCCCATTCTACCACAGTGTGTGTAACACTTGATAATGCCTACTCTTGTCCATTGCAAAGTAGTACATCACAAAGAATGAAGCCAGAGCAGCAAATCTGCTACATTTCTTCTTTGATGCTGAGTAGTTGTACTATAGCTAGACGATTCTCATGGTGAAAAAATAACTTGCGTAAAAACCTAATGGATGCATTTTCAGGTATGCCTTACACAAAATGCTGTTGGCCTTCATAGCTAGTACTGCTCTCAGAATGTCTAAAACATTGGAAATTTTGAGAACAGATGCCTTATTGAGAAGGTGCATTGCAACTATGCATTGCCGTGCACACTAGCTAGCATCTAACCTAACTACTTCAAACCTGGTGGTTACCACCAGCTTTTGTAACTATTGTAATGTTGGAATACGTGCTGCTGAGCTATACTCTCAAATTCATCTATATAACTTTCTGTCAATGAGGTACTTCGCATGCATGCTCTAATGCATGGGGTCCTGCTGCATGCTTAGCTAGGATAGTACAAAGTCTTGCTGTTTAATCATATCATTTCTAGTGTATATTACTTTTTAATATGTACTTACTATGTATTAATTCCACTGCTCATGCAATTTCTCTTTCCCGTGCAGTTAGTGGCACATCCCAAGTGTATGCCATCCCCATTGTTGTGGTGGAGCTATCCAAATGGAAGTGGCTTTGAACGTAGTGCAAATGGGAGGATATGGAATGAATTGGAAGCCAAAATGGCTGCCACTTACTGCTACTGGTTGTACAGTGAAGGGTTTAACCCAAAGCAAATTGCTATTCTGTCTCCTTACCGAGCCCAGGTTAGTAGACATCTATATATGTACAATTCTGTTTACTTATTATGCAGTTAAACGTCGGCACAAATACAATCATGTATGTATATTCTTCTAGGTGGATAAAATCAAGGGAGAACTATGCAATTGTGGTCAAATGGATGAATTTGCTCAATCCTCTGTTTTCACAGTGGATGAATTTCAGGTAAGCACAGGTATTGTCCATGCTAAATTTCTTGTTCAGTTTCTGTACTGTACTGGTGCTTCAACATTGTATGATCACTCCTCTTAATAATTGCGCACCCACTGCTTGTGGCAACAGACATAGACACAGGGCACTGTGGCAAACTAATTGTTCTTGAAACTCTACCACAAATTATATATGCCAAATTGTCTTTGTGTCCATGCAGTACTACTATTATTCTTATTCCAAGGCATTGTTATGCATATATTCCCTGCAGGGCCATGAAAGAGACATTATTGTGCTGTCTTTGGTAAGACATAATAGTAAAAGCAATGTTGGCTTCCTAAAGGACCGCACGCGGCAAGTGGTGGCACTGTCCAGACAGAAGCGTGCCCTTTGCATTATTGGTTGCCATCCCCATTTCAATGCCCATTCTCCTTCCTGGAAGGTACATAGACTATTACACTTACTTTACCGTTACTGCATGTACTGTATTGTAAGTAGTCATGGATCAATTTTACAAAGTCTCTAGAACATTGTACATATAATATTATGGTATCTGTGTCATCTTCTTGTCCATACCACACCTGCATGGCCTGTATGTAGGCGGGGTTCGTTGGGTTGTGCAAAATCCCCTTCCAGACTCTGTGGTGCATAAAATTAAAAGTCTAACCATTCTGTAGTAGTTTAAGTCCTTATTACAGACCAGAAGCTTTGCTTTGTGAAGCTTTGTCGCACTGTTCCAGTGGATCCGGAGTATGTGTACGACCATTATGATTTACACCATCCATTATTGTTGTACCTCATTGGGTGGAAAAATTGTTCCTTTACACATTTTGTCCTGGAATGTAACCCCCTTTCAAAAGCCTGCACACTTCAGAGCCCTGTTTCATGTGTTGTTGAATTTTCAATTTCAGAGAAGGATTAAAGCATTCACTGACTGTGTACTTGAAACTGTGCTGATCCTAGGAAGGGAAGTTCAGAATCCTCAGGATCTCATGCAACTGGTCAAAGAGAGGTAGGATTCTATGTGATGTGGTCAAGCAGTCATGCGCCTTGGCTGTCTATTATGTAAATTATACATTGTCTACAATGTAGACTGGATAATGGACGTTCCCCAAAGCCTCTCTATTGTGAACCACCTGTGCTGGCTGAGGACAAAGGACTTGCGGAAGTGAAAGACCATGGAAACAATCCAGCAGATGCCCAGATGCCTATTGTAGGTGAACGTTCTACTGGGAATGTAATAAATCTTCAGATACAACATACTGGTGGTGATGTTCACGTGTCGATTAACCAAGACCAGTTAGGAGCGGAGGTATGTAACTGTATTGAAACATTGCAAGTCATTATTATTGCTATATCATCATGATGTAATGCAGTGTGTATGGTCAGTCCAGTGCACAATAGTTGCAGATCTTTTTAAGCTCCATCAACCTAGCTTGTTACACAGCAGCTATTACTGCATTGAAATGTAGGAACAACCTGATGTTGGTTCCAATGAGAAGCTCTTGAAGAAATGGAAGGGGAATAAACTGGTGAAAGGCAGTGAGTGGGATGAGCTGAGGTCATCTGTTTGTCTACTTGATTGTGGAGATTGGACAGGAACTGGCTTCATTGGCAAAAAATGTGGTAACTTGTACCTTGTTACATGCCGGCACAATTTTGAAGAGAAAGAGAAGGAAAAGTTTTCAGCTAAAAACATTCTGAGGATAGCGCGAGAATGTACGCTACGTTTTTCTTACGTCAAAAGGGAAGATCACCAAGAGTGGTGCATGAAAGGGAGTGATCTCTTGCAGAATAAATTGCCTATAGGGAGTAAGGTGCGTGTCAAGTAGTTTGTGATCACTGCTATGTACCAGCAGGCTTAATTGATTAAGATGGAGCTCTAAATCATTTTCACTTGCCTTGTCCTATTCTTTAAGGAGTTTGATTTGGTAGCTTTATATGTGAATGAAGAAGCCTTGAGACGGCTGCCAGGCCAGATCCACCCAGTGCCCTTATCTGCAATGCGGTACATCAGGAACAGACAAGGTCGACCAGAGGAGGCGTGGAAGGACTACTATGTCACTATTGTTGGTTTCCCAGGAGGAGACCCACTTGCAATCTCCAGTGGCAAAATAAAAGGAGAGAAAGGTATGATAGTGTTCTTTGGGAAGTCAGTTGCTGATCATATGACTATATTTATATAGTCAAAACCTCCTCATGCACATCATTATTGAAACTGCCTACCTGTAGTTGTAACAACACACACACACACACACACACACACACACACACACACACACACACACACACACATGCACACGCACATGCACACACCTGCACACACACACACACACACACACGCACATGCACACACCTGCACACACACACACACACACACACACACATGCACACGCACATGCACACACCTGCACACACACACACACACACACACACACACACACACACACACACACACATGCACACACACACATGCATACAGCTCGCAGATACTGTGCACGCACGGAATTCACTCGTACGAGTAAGAAATATACTTGTACGAGTGAGGAACGTACTCAGAAGTAAACACATTTTAAGCATTAATTCCATATTCATTCGAACGTGCGAAATTGTCTTTATGTCTAACCTGCGAAATTGTGTCCAAAGAGAAGAGGTTGCCTTGTATACCAAACAAAATGGTAGTGAAATGGTAGGAGTTGAAGGATACAGTAACGCTGGGAAGACAAACCATGTGAACCTGAAGCAGGTTATTGGACAGCTCGCGGAGATTGCAGTCGGAGCAGAGGTGTTTGTGAGGTTTAGTGCCAGCAATACCTCGGCACAGTGGCTGGTTTGCTAGATTGGGGCCCTCCTTAGAGCCAACAAAGTGGAAGACGGCAGAGCAGGTTAGCTCGTATCCTTGTATAATCCCCGTTAAGCAACGTGCACAATATAATGTTTAACATAGCTAATATAGTTTAAAATGTCTTCCATACAATTCCTCACTTTCCTCCTCTGCTCTTGCCTCCTTAAGAGTAAGACACCTTGTGACTGGTTCCTGATTTCTACTTCTTGTCTCTGCGGGGAGAATCTTGGCAATGCGTGAGGTCCCTTGCGTCCATGTCTCCTTTCTTCTATTAAAAGGCCCAGCACTTTCTAAGATCACTCCTGATGTATGATTTTTGCTTAAGGGCAGTCGTTCGTAATGCTTATGGTTAACACGTTGGCCATGTTTACTCATACGAGTGAGACTATCACTCGCACGAGTGGCATTTCACTTGCACAAGTGGGATTTCACTCGCACCAGTACTATTTTATGCTAGATTCACATGTGTGTTGTCTGGCTAAATAAGTATTTTTAATCTACTGTAGCTGCCTTCATGTTGTGGCAACTCAGTGTGTGTGCAGGTGCAGGAGTGAGTGCAATTGAATACCACTAATTCAGTAAATCAATTAATCATTGTATTTCTTTGCTGCAGAGAAGTGGAATAAGTATCTTCTGTATCATGATGCAGACACAGAGCCTTCATCTTCTGGCAGCCCAGTGGTAGTTGCTGAACAGCTGTACACACAACGTCGTCCAGAAAGTGGGCTTGCAGTTATAGCTGTTCATACACAGGACTCAGCAAAGAAGCAAAGCAACATAGCTACCATTCTTGCCCCTTTGGTTGATATGCTAGAACAATGTACTTCTGCTCGTTGCATGCATTAAAAATTAGCACATTCACTTTAGTAAGCTTCCAAGTGTGTTCTTTTGTTTGAACCAAGCAGACATTAGATTTGTTTAAGTTATTGCCCATGTTAGTAGCCATTTGACTGGTTGTTCTGTTACTTAGTTGCATTGGTTGCATGAGCTCTTTTGTTGTAGTGAACTCTGGTGACATTGTCTTTAATTTTGAGTGATATACACTTTGATGCTGATGTTTACATGTCACAGTGCATGCGACATGTTCTTAGTCATGATCCCCACTTTTGCATTATTGTGCAACCAGAATTAAATATAACCCAAGGAGGTAAAGGGCTTTAGCTATATACTTCTCCGCATGGTAATTACTTCTAATTGCACAATAATACAAAAGATAGGTCTAGCTGCAATTGCCATGTGCATGTACCTGCAAGCAGTCACTTCCAAACTGTAATTATTGCAATAAGCTTTCATAGTACCGCAGAGTATGTATTATAGGCTATAGCTAGCTATTTGTAAATGTAGATTATTATCCCGAGGCCCTGGACCTCACAATCGGCGAGGGCCAGGTTCCTGTATATGTTTCAAACATAATTAGCTAATACTTTGACATTGGACATTGAGCTGAATCATGACAGCTAATCATAGAGCTACTTTAGGCCCAGAGGAAGTATGTACCTGAAAGGTACATATGGTCAATTGCAAGCCAAGTCAAGCAATATTACCTATTGATGGCCACATGCACAAACAATGATCATGAAGTACCTTAGCTAAAAAAGAATGGCCAGACCTAAGAACCTGTTCAGACTATGGCCTGAGCTGCATGCCTAGCTGGGCAGTTCTGTGGGCCTGTTCTGTTCTCTATTCTCTAAAATATCCTGCATGATAAGAACTGGGCATTAATGGTGCAGGTAATAATTACCATAATGTACATGATGCATGCAGAGCACATGTGTGCCTATAATTTACAAGTAATTACGGTAATATTCTGTTCCATATATATAATTTGCTTCGAATTTGACCATGGCCATGCACAACTACAGAACACTGACCCCAAGGAAAACTGCATGCACCCCATATTAGTCTATACAGCTAGATTGCTAGAGAGCTTGGTATAAACGCCAGGGGTGCTTAGTTGCACGTACCCACTGTTACCATTCCTATTTGTTCTTGGTGAACTCGAATCAGGAACGTTACATGAATGAAAATGGCGTCCAGAAAACGAGCAGGTTACTACATCGGACAATACTCTGGAAAGGACAGAAGCAGATCGCAATTGCAAGATGTTGTTACAGTAAGCGAAGCTGCCTAGCTCTTGTGTATGATCTGGTTAGGATCATAATGGGTCATATTTAGGATGAAACACAATACAGTACGCGTGGTATAGCTACGTAGTTAATTTAAACAACACAAATGTACATAGTTACACATGAGGCACTAACACTTTGATGGAACACAAAGCTCATAGTGTATCTTATGCAAAATAGTTAATAGGATAGTTAGTAGGATAGTTAATGAAATTGACCCTCAGCAAGCTGAAGGTCAATGGACTCCATCACTGGGTGGAGGTGGGATGATCTGGATCCTCTGATGCACATGATGGAGCATCGAAGCAGGGCAAAACTCAAACGGCAGCGAAGCCATCCTATAGTCTTGCTGTAGGGGACATCCCTCTTCTCGCTAATCATTGAAGCCAGTCGTTTGTAGAACACCGATGCTGCCTTTCCCATTCCTCCTGTGGATGACAACACTAATGGGGTGAAAGTTGCATGTTCCACTTCTCTTATCCGTTGTTCATACTGGCGTTTCTTCTCCAGTTCATGTCGCCTGTAGACGGACTGCAGGGGGGCTTGCCGGTTCGATCGGGCGCTCGGGTTGAATACCCTTATGTCAAGGAATGCCTTCTCAAATCTGCCTCCCCAGAAACCCTGTACTGCAACATCCAGTCTTGCACCATCCTCCACATTAGCTGATCGATGGGTCATTGCCTCTCCAGTCATGGGTTGTAGGTGTGGTTCAGTGGACACCCCATGACAAACCTCTGTTAGTAGGGATGCCGTCATGTCTCTCACCTCATTATGCCTAATGGAGGGGAACCCTCCAGTTGGGCAAGACAGAGCATGCTCCACACTGAATGGTTGGCCACAGCTGCAATGGGATGGCGCGTTCTCCAATGGCCAATCATATCGGAGTGACAGCGCATCCTTGAAAGCCGCCTTGTGCAGCGCAAACCCATGGCTGTCGATGGGTAGTGCAGAAAGCCAAGTTGATGCTCCTTTCTCTTGTGCCAGTTCCATGCAGCGTTGGAGGTTGGCAGGGAGCCGTTTCTGCAGCCTTGAGGCCTCTTCTTGCTGGTTGACTCGTCTTTTGGATTGCACTTCTACTTTGGCACGCTGCTGGACCACATGGCAATCTGACAGTTGATGATCTTGATGCACAACTCGGTCTACCAAAGGAGCACTGATCATCTTTGAGGCCATGTGTATCTGCGAAGAGGATGTCTTTGGATTGATTAGCCCGAGTCCACCCAAGTGTACTGGAAGTGCAGTCAGCTCCCGCATCAAGTCCCCTGGAGGGTTTTGGCCAGTCAATGCGGGGATGAGCTGTGACCGAATTGTGCACTCCAGTGGCTGTAGCAGCTCAGAGGCTGACAATGCTTCCAAGTCCATAAGACGCAGAAGGTAGTTCCATTTGGATGAGAGGCCATGAGTAAATGCCGCATAAGCGGCATGGGGCTGTGTTCTGGCAAATACACTGAGGGTTAATACTTCTTCTGTCCACTCTTCTACCTTCTTCTCGACAAAGTCTATTAGGAAAGGTGTTGTGCCAATAGCACCTCCTAGGTATCTACTACCCTCTGTGGAGATCTTGACACCGGTGCCCTGGAAGCTACGTAGTTAATGCCATCTATGTTGTACTCATACTCCTGCATTAGTTTGATGTACCTTCTAGCTCAGTGGGGCTGATCATAGGACCGAAGGGGGCGCAGTTGAAAGTGATTGAGGAAGAGGCCCAACTGCAAAAGAAGTCCATTCACATCTCGGATGAGGTTAGTCTAGAAACTAGACCCCTCCCTTTTCGTGCTGGAAATTTCCACGGGTGGCTTGAGAGAGTCTGATTTTCTGATGTAGTGCCAGATACACTCTGTTCTTAGATTATTCAGTTAATTTGATTTGATCTTTTTTGCATTTTAACGTAGCTGATAGTAGCGGCACGCTCATAGCAACTTTTGTTGTGATCAGTCACCTATGGCATTATTCTGGGAAATAGCTTCCCACTTTGCAAAATATGTAAACAACTGTGCACACAGCATTCCCAATCCCCAATGAACAATTCTAAATGCCAAAGTACAGGCACCCCACAGTCTAATGTATATGAATTGATTGCCATGTGCAAACGTTCTACTAGCTACGTAGCTATATACAATATTTGATATGCAAGGCACCCATTAGAATCACCTTAGTGTAATCCTTCCGATTACACCAAAGCAAGAGTGTTCTGGCTAGATGGGCTACAAATGCGAGCTGTGCATTAGGGCAAACTGATTTTTACTGGTAGGCGCTGTATTGGTCTTTTATGCAGATCAATAGTTCTCTATGCCATTGTTTATTAGTGTACGTATTATAGAAACAATTGTTTTAGCTGACTCTTCATGCTGCTTGCTTTGATACTGCTGTTTGTTAATTAACTGCAGGGTGGATCAGGTGTGCAGACAGTGTCTATAAGAGGGCATCAACACAACTGTGACTCAGCAAAACGCAAGATTATGGCATTAGTTGAATTATCAAGGGAGGCAAAGCCCCATAGCCAGAGTGAGGTATGTGCATGGGTATTAATGTACTGACAATGCTGTTTTAGTGCATTGTATGTTTATTTCCTACTGGAAGAGATTTCAGAAGAAAATGTCACTTAACAGCATTAATTATTTCATGTTTAGCTATGTGTTGATAGTCTGCAATTCTGTGTTGATCTGCATTTTGGTAGCTTGGCTAGCTAGATCATTCCAAACAAATGCTGTGAGGGATGGTTTAGCATATAAAATTATGTGGTTACCTCACACATCGCATTCCTCAGTATATTGCAAATTTTAATGAATCACTGTCAAAATGGAGTCAGAAATATCCACAAATGAATTCGAAATTTTGCAAGGGGACTCTACTAAATTGGCCTCAAAGGGTTTCTGTCACAAAGAGCAGGAGTAGCCACACTTCTGAGCTCGAACAAAGATGCCCTTTGCCCGCGTTCTCCAGACACCATCTTCTTGTGACATTATACTGCCATAGCTATTTTATGCACATAAATGAACATAATAGGGCCTCTGAATTAAGCTGGCAATCCTCTAGCCACGAGCTACGATGCCCACCAGCAACCACTCCCCTCTTTGATCCTTATATTGACATGCTGAAGGTGATTGTTGCTAAATATAGGTCAGGGTCAGTGGATCATTATTTAGACCGGGGAGCCTTTAGCCATAAGCTAGTCTCCCAGGCGTCCAGTAAAGAAAAAGGGGAATAGAAAAGGAAACACAGTACAAAACAAAACAGAGAGACGAAATGATGTAAAAGTAAAGACATGCATGGAGGATTGACAGTGTTGGGTTCATTCAAGCAGTTATGAAAAAAATTATAATGGGAAATAGATCATGACTGTGCATGCACATAAAGGTCAGTCCAGGAGGAAATCTTTGCACTTGGTAGAGAAAGCCCGGAAATCTTTCGTCTCGCAGGGAGTGATCTCCACATAGAGGTGCCAGTAGAACTGATTGACCTTTGACCAAAAGATGACCTTGTGAGCGGGAGGTTGAGTTGACAAGAAGAGTACGACTGAGTGTGATGAGAGGAGTTTGGACCAGAGAAGAGCTGAGATAGGTAGGACGGACAATGGGAAGAGAGGCACTTGAAGACAGTCTGGGAAAGATGAAGCTTCCTTCTGGAAGACAGTGTTGATAGACCAAGATCGTGGCGAGCACCAGAAGCAGAAGAGTGTTTACATCTACGAAGAACAGTACGGCAAGCAAAGTTCAACAAAGACTCAAGGCGATGGGACTCAGATTTGGTACAGATTTGGTATTTGATTGCTGTGTGCAGAGTCAATGTGTGGAAGGAACTGTAAGCAAAATCAGAGCAGGCATCCGATGGAGAGGGCACGGTCTGGAGACTGATAGGTGAATGTGTCTAATCACAGACATGTTCTAAGCCATTACTTATCTTTCTTCTCATATACCTGTGTCATTCCAAAGCGTCACAGACAGTAAATGCCCAGGGCGTGTCTTTGATTTGACATGCCCGGCAGTCTTCAGATGGTAGTCCCCTCCATTGGATGCAAGTTATAATTTCATGCACAATTCTTTCCAAGCACTGACTCTGCACACAGCACCCATACCTCATGGTTCCAGCTAATATTTGTGGACTTTCAAATGATCATTTATTATTTACTGTAGCTCATACATGCATGTCTGTCATTTATAGACCATTCATAGCACTATCACCTGTTGCCATGGCAACCACACATTGATATATTTATATCACTTAAAAGCTCAGGGCTAGTGAGTTAATATGACACTTGACCTGTGCAATATGAACAATATTGCACAAATCAAAGTTCTTGTCAACATCAGTTATTCCATGCACACTTTAAACTTCAGGTAACGGCAACCATAGTTATAGTGAGGCTTAACCAACCTCGGAGTAAGGTCAGCTATGCCTGAGTAAGCAATCATTCAAGGTTAGTCTCGCGTAGCCAGACCGCCATTTTGGTCATGGCGGTCTGGCTACGTGAGACTAATTCAAGGTTGGCATGGTGGGTGCGTTCCAAAACTCACACGAATAAGCTTTTCAGTTGTGCACTTTCTTACACCCCTCAAAAATCTTACTAATTTGGCAGAAGAGAAAGATATTGAATGGATTTGCCGCCAACATGTCCTTCCAGCATGCTGTCGTAAGTGATCTGACAGTTGTTATGCACTGGGTGTTACCAGGAAGCCGTTTTGTTGAAATAAGAGTCTTCCTTGACATCTGAGCTAGAACGTTCATTGAAATCTCCACATCAAAGCAGAAGAGACTGCGATGTGAAGGAATTGTCACACCAACCGATTCCGTAGCCAGCTGTTCCTACCAAAATGCCACTTGTGGAGCCATGGCAATGGGTGATATATGTAACAGTCATGGCTCTCTTGGCGCATGATATGATACATATGCAGCACTCTTCCTCGGGTGCTTTGCACCCTTCATGCTGTGTATGCATCATATCACGCACTAAGAAGACTGTTACTATTCTGATGTACGATGAGATGTACAATGTCAAAAAATTGTGGTATGTTATTATTATATGTCATGGCATTCATCTGTTTGCAACTTTTATTTTGATAAACTCTATTATAGGTAGGACATTCTGCAGTTGCTGGGAGGATGGGGAAGCCTCTTTCATTTCTCACATTCCTTAAAGACACAGACCAGATTATCTTTAAGAAATACAAAGGAGTCCCTCCCATTGGCTGGGAGGATTTTGATTTGTACTTTCTGGAAACGTGTCAAAAGGTGAGAACATGCATGCAGAGGATATTTATTACATTAGTAGTTAATTTACTTGGTTTAATCATCAAACATTGGAACATTGTTTACTAGAAGTGTTTGCTTTACTTGTAGCTACAGCTATAGTGTTAACTATTCTCAGTACAAGCCTTTTGGCACTTGCTACCAACTTCTTCTCTTCTCAGAAAGGCACAGAGAAGTATGCCCAACGTGCATTGAAGATAGAGAATACCTTTCTTCATCCACTTACCTAATTGGCATCTAATCTCTCCTCTGGGAGGCGGGAATTACCAGAGTCTCATAATTTGTTATGCATGTATCTTTTTGCTGGCACAGTAGCACACTGCTAATACCATTGACATCCGTTATACATGCATGAAAACTGTTCCAAAGCTCAAGCAGCCAAGGAAAGGCCTTATTTACTGTAATACTTTCACATGACAGGAAGAGCAGCTGCATTTCAACATGATATAGTGGATGGATATGTGCCATCTCTGCAACAGGTTAAAATCTGCAGTACTCATTCTCGCAGGTACCCAGTGCACTACCATTGGAGGACATGCACCGCTATCTGCGGAATTACAGCTGGCTACAGAAGAGCCTGTGTACAGCCATTGATGAATGCCTTAAGGGTGATCCTGTTTACCTGAAACTGGAAGCAAGGTAAGGTACACGTGTGCAAGTGTGTCTTGTGTGTCATAATAGAGAGGTTTAGCATAGTGTGGAATGATACCAATTTCTGATAAACTATTGTGCAATAACGAATTACGGTAAAACAATATTTTATTTTACTGTAGGCCTGCTGTGTGTTGTTGCGTTTCGTGGAATGAAAGTTGGATATGTCTACAGTGTCACCAAGCTGTTCTGGTACTATTTTGCCAGCGCTTGTGCCTTCACCCAAAGTGTACCTGTAGCTTCTGCAAGTGTCCCTCCAGCAAACGTGCCTGGTGGCTTGCCCGAGAGCATCAGTGTGCTTCCTCCCGCTTCCCAGCGAGTCCTAACTTACTTCCAGTGCCTGAATGCATACCCACAGCTTTGCCTGCACCTTCGAGAATATGCTTCACTACAGCAGATAATATCCTTTTGTTGCAATCCTTGAGCAACCATTTTCGCGACCGTCGGCAGGTTGGGAAGAAGTTGCTGCTGCAAACCTAAGTGCTATATACCTGCACCCACTTAAGGCGATTCACAGAACTGTATCTCTGTTGAAGTCCTACATCACAGTGAACAGCAAACTGAGAAAGATGTAACTTCCTTCAGTCTACAGAGTACATCGAGGCTTCTTTACTTCATTCCTATAATAGGTGCACACTTTGTCACTGCATTGTGTAGGTCTGGTACTGATGAACAGTACACTGAAAAGGAAGCACTTCTGGAGGATCTGAAGCCAAGATAGGAAGAGCGCGAAAACAAGGAAGCAGAGAATACTGTTTCTAGGGCTGCGTTGCAGCAATGGCAATTCGCTCAGCAAATTACTAACCTTGCAGCTGAGAGGGAGCTCAAATCATGGCATTTCCTGTTCAGCTGTTCCTGTTCACGCAAATCCTCTTCTTCAGCCAAATATTACATGAGTAGTTATTTCAGTTTGTTGTCTTCGTGCTCTAAAAGATAGTCCATCAACACTTGCGCTTCTGCCGCCACCATTTTATTATTACATTTGTCATGGTAACTAAATGATGTAGTGCTTAACTTGTTTCCTACTCGTTAATACGTTACAGAATCTACGGGATACTGCAATGTACTTTACGCTATGTTAAACCCTCTCTAATTGCACATGTGATGGCATTGAAATCAACAAATGCCCTTATTCCTTAAAAATAATATGCTTATTATTTATTTTTATCATATTATTATATTCTAGGTGATGTGGACCATGTGACTTAATTTCACACACTCATGATAGTTTAACTGGTAAATTGTAGGGCACTTAAAAGTCTTTTGTATAGATCTTTATGGCTGAAGGGAATAAGTGCTTTATATGGGATGAGTGGCTATAGTATTGGGCATTGTGTACTTTTGTATCGTGATACATATAGTCAAACGAAATCAAAGAAGATCAGTAGCAATTAAATGCTGCACATTACACAATGAGCTCTCCAACGCGAGACCTGATTAGCTGTAGAGAGTCACCACCGAAGGATGACATGCTTTCGGCTGGATTATAATTGCCGTAATGTATAATAGCTGTCATTAATGTGGCAGCTGTGTACATTGTGCCTTTCCAATGCTCATTATTCAAAAATTTGCTAAGAGAGTATATAGGCCCATTGGACGCCTAGAAAGCATTAATTGCAGGATTCTCTTGAATAGTAAATAATTATATGAATAATTATATGCAAACATTCCCATTGCATTTTACGTTGGCTACTAGGGCATCGGATTGACTTGTATAGGCTAAGCTTACAAGGTTGTGACTTTGTATAATCACTTGCACGTTCACAGAGCACAGCAAAGGCACTTCATCTCACTTGGTGTTCCCATTCCATTCCAATTGATAGGTTTGGTAAAGTGCTCTGGAGGAGTGACAGCCACCGCACTGTATCAGATGAAGTATTGCAAGGAAGACATAGAATACAGGACCTTGAGAGAGATGGCAATGTGTCAGTTGAAGATGTACTTGGAGGAAGAGACACTAGATGGAGATTTCAGACTATGTAAGTAGGGACTGCAGCTGTGATATGGTACAGAGATGCATGAACACGAAGCACACATCTACATACAATGATCCACTGTCATGTCAGAACTCTTTCACATCATTTCATTCAGTGTTATGGTAATAGCAATTGGTAATTGTAATTGGCAGTAATAACATTATTAGTTACACTTTTCTCAGTAATTGTAATTGTCACTGTAATTAATTACCTGAAAGTAGTAATTACCACAACACTGATTTCATCCTAACATCAAAAAAACTCTGTACATTGAGTGACATGAGCATATGCCCCATGTTATGCTTTGTAGTCTTTCAGATGCTACCCTTCTGGAGTCTGTGAAAGATGCTGATATTCCTGTAATTGGAGATGCGGACAGGCTTGACATAACCATGCTATACCACAAAGCTTCAGCGGATCAAGAGTACCTGATCCGTATAAAGCAGAACAAGAAGGCGTTTGAGGTTTTAGAGGTCCTTGTGAAGCCATCCAAACCATACGTCTTTGACTGCCTCAACTTGGAAAGGTACATAATAATGTGTGTGTGTGTGTGTGTGTGTGTGTGTGTGCGTGCGTGCATGCGTGTGTGCGTGCGTGCATGTGCCTTATAGGTCACTCCCCAATTTCTGTGATGAAGTCTGCTGCATTTAGTGTAGATTACATTACTAGGAAAGCAATGGAGACATTCGTGAGCTGCAAACTATGATCTTTACCTAATTATCTCTAAGATTTTGCAGCAACCATGCAACTCAAGCACATTTTTATACAGGCCAAAATTATATGAACAAGGTCATCTGCTTGTTAGATTCCAAAGTACTTCTTACATAACTTCACAAAGCTTCAAACTACATTTGCATTATCAGCCATTCACATTTATTTGTACCTCCACCGATGAATCACACCTGTAGCTATACATATAGGTAGTCATTTGTATGGGACATAGGCTGCTCCCTGCTATTACTTCTTCCTTACCTGATGTTTGTAAATGCACCACTCTATAGAAGCATACAACTTGAAAGTAGGTATAATAGCCCTACCTAGGACACTACTTGTTTAGAACTAACTTTGACTCTAATAATCCTACCTATATTGCTGTGTAGGGACCTGGACATGAGGTTTGCAATTAGCTGTTCATACCGAAATGCAGATGCTACAGCAGCAGCAGAGATGACAAAGATAGCAGAGGAACTTTGCCATGGGATGGCTTTAAGGTGTAGAAAAGTATTTCACTTATCCTATGTTAGGTTTGGCCTAGGGCTGAAGGGGTAATTACATTTATAGTAACAATAGCTATAGTAAAATGTTACACAGTATTTAGGCTAAGTATATGCATAGGAGGATGTACATGACCAGTCATTTTGTTTCTCATCAGCTACATACATTATACCTATTATAGCAGTTTCTGATGTAAACTATTCAAGTCTAATTTAGTAGTTTCATGTCCACTTTGGGCTAATTACAGCTTTTTCTTGTGCAAAGCTACACAATGAAACAGGAAACAAGTACAAATTTACACTACTTGAACAAAAATTGTGCAATTCCCCAATAAAAATTGAGCACTTCCCCATGTAATAGCAGATGATAGCAAGTCTATTGAGTAAACTAATGAAACTCACAACTCAAATAGGAGGCAAGGAAGGAAAGGGACAATTAACTTTGCCGTGCACCAAACCTCCGACCTATGTTCTAACATGGTGGCTCAGCCACATGAGCCAACTGACCTGGCCATGACAATTCGCCCTTTCTAGCCTTCTATAGACTAGTTTGGAATGATGGATTGGTTCAAGTAATCTAATGGGTGAGCTGCACACTACAGCACCTCTACAACCCGTGTTGTATGTGGATTTTAAGTAGAGCAGTGAGCAGTTCACCTGCCAGGTTAGTTGAACCCTTCCATCATTCTGATCTAGCCTATATAAGGTAAAAAAGGGTTAATTGTCACCACCACATCAGTTGACTCATGTTGCTGAAACTGCACATTATATAGGCATAGATCCTGGGGTCACTGGTGGCAAAATTTAATTCCTTGCCTATTCATATGAGACATAACTTTATTCACATACGCATGCATACGTAAATTGTGTTCCGTGTGCATGTGCACATTGACTGCATGAGATTTGTGAATTGGTGCCTATCCTTAGAGCTAAGGGTATTACCAAGGACAAAAGCTGGTTAGAATGATTATTTAGAAGTTATATACATCACTGCGTAAACTGTCGGCACTGCCAAAGCATGCATGCTTGTAACTGCTAATTTGTATCATTATATTATTCTATATACAGGGAAGGCTGCTTGTATTTGAAAGAACCGCCAAGGTGTACTATTGACTATGCTCGACAGGCCAAGCACACCATGTACCTGGTCTCCCACCATGATAAAGTGCATGGAGAGTGCCCTTACATATTGGCCCACTATCAGGTAGCAGATTGCAGACCAGCTTCGCATCCCAATTCTGCCACAGGAATCAATGAAATCCAGCTCCAGTTTATGAACAAACACCACGAAGTGGAGGTGTGTCTGCATCAGCTGAGCATGTATCTGTGATTTGGTGCATGTTGATCTACTTCATATTATGACACAGGTTGTGTGCAGTAAACTGATGTAGAGAAAACAACTTTTGCTTTAATGTTGCTTTACAGTGTATGGTGATGGCTCATTTGTTTGCATTGATATTAAGCTGTTTGCAATGGTGCTAATTAGTTCGTTTGCACTGTATATACATGGCATTCGAACTTCTGCAACCTGCATTTTTGCTATATCTTTTGAATATGTACAGTTGTGGAACTGTCAGTGGATGGCTGACTTTGCTGTTCTGGTTGGGAAGACACTAGAAGAGACATTTGCTCTGAAATGTTGTGACCCCTCAAAGATCAAGGTTCGTCCCAAGGACAGGAGCAAGGTGACTGCAGATTCAGTTATCAGAGAGCTGGACCCGTTTGTTGCCTGTGCCCTGGAACTAGCTCTTATTGACAGAGATTAGTGTTCTCTAAAGTCTTGAGGAAGCATTAATAGAATGTACTATAATATAGCATGAGATAAGCATGCAAGCTTTCCATAGAGTTTATTGCATTTTTTCAAATTCAAATTTATGGACCATCATTGACCATGCATGACTTTGAGCTTCAATTTGCATATATTACCCTTATAATTACCGGCAAATGCATCAGTATAATTATTCAATCATTATTAATGTGTTTCAATGACTTTGAAACCACATTATTTGCAAAAAAGCTTACAATTGCATGTATAGCCATGTATAGCTATACCTGCAGGATTATCGAAGAATGGTATTATACCGGCATGGGTACGGCACATCTATATAGCAAGCAGAAGTGTTTGAGTTGTATATATAATTTAACAGTGCAGTCTCACCAATTGCAATTCCATGGCCAAGTGGGCATTGATCTGCATGACATAGTATATTATATTATATGCAGGTGCAATGTTGCTACTGTGTGAGCATATGAGGATCCGCATCGCGCAACTCTTTAATTTTTAGCAACTCTTTGTCCCAGCCAGCAGGCCTAGCTATAGGGTTATATATAATTATTTACGTTGCGTGATGGATGTCACAACCAATTTTGAATACACAGAACAAAAAGTTAAGAAATATATGCAGAAATTCAAATTTGATTCGGGGATAAAGTAAGCTAGCTGTTACTTCATTTTTCCCGGGGGTAGTAAACCGCGACACACGAGAAAAGTTTAAAATGGCGTCCAAGCATCCAGACGAGCAGTACCGATCTGAAGGCAAAGACAGATCCCATGGCTTAGTTACTCTTCAAGTAAGCCACACTAAAGTCTCTGTATATCCTGATATATATGAAAACCAGTTTACGTTCGTAATTTTACAAGCATGCAAGTGCCACTCTTCTGAAGTCTAACGTAGCTACAGCACAGACAGTTGCACAGTAACTGTATTGATATTTTTTCCTTTGGGAGA